>JBBBDQ010000863.1:607500-692500 GCA_037127315.1 Ascarosepion bandense
AAAAAAAAAATAAATAAATAAAATAATAAAGGAAAAGAGTGAAAAGATTGGAAAAGAGAAAACCGGGAACCGCATCCTAAACAGGAAACAAGGGATGAGCCTCTTCACCTGTTCAATAGATGTGGGTGGAGTGTGAACCGGGCGATAGTTTAGTCTATCTACTCCAATTGAAAAAAAAAAAAAAATAAAAATAAAAATAAAAATAAATAAATAAAATAATAAAGGAAAAGAGTGAAAAGACTGGAAAAGAGAAAACCGGGAACCGCATCCTAAACAGGAAACAAGGGATGAGCCTCTTCACCCATCAATATATATATATATATTAGTACAAACGTATTTCTATACATACTTACACACAGGTATACAAACACAAGTACACTCAACTTCATATGTGTGCACAAAAAACATATATATGCATGTACACACACGTACCCACACATATATTAACGTACACACATATAAATATAGACGTACATATATATATAAGTAGACACACATATACACATGTATATGTTCAAACATATACGTACAGACACAGACACACACACACACACACACACACACACACACACACACACACACACACATATATAGTCATCTCCTATCTCACTGACTTGCATCCTCTCTCTCAATCTCCTTTCTCCGTCTACTTCACTCTCATCAGTATTCTCATCCTTCTCTTACCCACTTCCTGATATCCTCTATAACCCGTCCCTCTTTCTCATAACTTTCCTCCTATGTCACCCCCTGCAAACCAGTGGCAGTAAACTGGCTTGCTAATAAACTGCCTTGATTATGAAATATATACATGCAAACACTGTTATTATATATATATATATATATATATATATATATATATATATATGAATCTTTCCTTTTCTTTTCTTTCCTTTTTTTATACTTCTTACTCCTACTCTATTCCCATTCTGTTTTGTTTAACCCAATTCTCAGTTTAACAAAACTTCCTATTCCATCTTTTAACCCCTTCCCCCTGTAAAGCTAGACGAAGCCAAATTTTCAAATTTTTCCCTTACATCTCTATCTAAAAGTAATATCTTAAAAATAGACGTCAATTGCAAATAATTTTTTTTTTGTAACGTAAATTTCTTAGTTTTCTTAGTTCTTAACCGTCTTTTTTTATTTTTTTTTATTTTGAAAAAGTGTTGGTTGCTGACGATATGTGAAATCTCTCTTAGGGATTTCATGTTGAAATGATCATACATAAACTATTTTGAACATTGATATATATATATATACACACACACACACACACACACACACACACACATATATATATATATATATATATATATATATATATATAGGCACACACAAATATTTATATAGATATATACTTATACACACATAAATTTAAAGGTTTAACTATTAAATCATTATATTCCCAGCATATTTTTAGCCTGGTTTTTTATTTCGGTCAGAATTTTAATTTAGATTCATTTAAGTTTATTTCGACCGGTTACCCTTGACTTCTCGTGTAGTCTGCTGCCTTCCCCTCCCAAAAGAAGTGTGCTACTATTATCCCACTCTCCTTTTCTTGGCCTTTTCCTAAACAACCTTCTTTAACTCCTCTTCTTCCTTCCTAACCTTTATTTCTGGTATCCTACAATTTCTTCATTTTACTTTCCGACTGGGATTGAAAAATGCATCGCTCTACTATACATGTTAAAAGAGCTATTTCCTAAATGGTCTGTTAATTAAATTTACATCGAGCTCTCTGTTTGATTAATTTGAATATTTGACATAATATTAATCAATAATTTTCTCCTAGATTAATTACTGATATATATATATATTGATAATAATTATTGGGATATATATATATATATATATATATATATATATATATATATATATATATTTTAATCATTTCACCTCGGGCAAGGCGTAAATGCCACTGATGTGCGGTGTGGGGGGGACTACATAACTGAAAGAAAATTAATTAGAGGAGGGAGAAGAAGATTACAAACCAATTAGAAAGAAGCAATACAAAGATGAAAATGTAGGTGTAATGACAGTTGCAAGGGAGGAGAGAAAAGAATATACGGGGTGGGGGAAGGGCTCGAGTCTAGTGGTTAGTAGATGAGTATTGACATTGCATTTAAATTTCTGGAGATTGTAGCCGTCAGGAAAGCAAGAATATGGGAGCGAGTTCCACAGGCGGGAAGTGCGAGAGAAGAAGCTGCAGGAGTAGAATTGTCGTCTGCATTTGGCTAACCTAACTGTGAATGGGTGGGACCCAGTTGCCATTCTAGTTGCACGAGTAAACACTTGTTGAGGAGGCACCAGTGACATAAGTTCGTCCGAGCAGAAGCCATGAAAGTATTTATAGAACAGACAAAGGGAGGCCACATTTCGACGGTGGGGAAGTGGCTGTAGTCGAGCCGCCAAGTCAGCATCTATCACGTTACAGACTCTCTTTTGGAGCCTGTCGAGAACACTGAGGTAAGCGGCAGAGGCGCCTGACCATAAATGGCAGCAGTACTCCATGCAGGGTCGAATGGTAGACTTGTATATATGCAGGATGGATTGAGGCGGCAAGAACATACTGGATTGACACAGTGACCCAACCTTCTTAGCAGTGGATATTTGTGTGTGTGTGTGTGTGTGTGTGTGTGTGTGTGTGTGTGTGTGTGTGTGTGTGTGTGTTAATTATTATGATTATAATAATAGTCATGGCATGCTACAACTCACTAGCTCTAAAGTTTCGGTGTTAAAACACCATTATCAGCCAGTAAAATGTGGTTAATTTAGTTTGTAATATATAGATAATGGGATTTCAAAATGAAGTTAGGAATGAAATCATTTTGGTTGACTTTGCTTATATTTTTTTAATCTCCTTATTTATATATTACCAAAGAATTAACCAAATTTTACTACCTTTTTTATAGCAATTGATTTGCGTCATGCTATTATTATTAATTTTATTATTATGTCATTTTTCATCATAATTCGATTTCTGCTATGGTCGCACTGCCTATCAATCTGCGGAAAAACCTATATGCAGGTCGTGATTGGTTGCTATGGCTTCAATTCATGTTTTTTCTATCTCCCATAACAACCCTAGCGTTACATCGACAAAGTTCTCCTTAGTGTGTGGGCTGTACTTAACAAGACAATTGTTTGTAAATCTCTTAAGCTGGGGTTTCGAAGGATTCTTTCAATGCGTTGTTTTGTTCCATTTCTTATTCCAAGTGCTCCCACTATCACTGGCACGATTCTTGTTTTCAATTTTCACATTTTTTCTATTTCAATTTCCATGTCTTTATATTTTGACAGTTTTTCAAATTTCTTGGTTGTTATGTTACAATCCGCAGAACAAGCCATATCAATTAATATGCAAGTTTTTTTCTTTTTGGTTTTTAACAATAATGTCCGGCCTATTTGCTTCCATTTTTCTGTCTGTGTAAATGGTGTAATCCCATAGAATGGTGACATCTTCTATTTCTGTAACTAGTGCTGGGTGATGCTCATACACAGTGTTTGTTGTTGTTGTTGTTGTTGTTATTATTATTATTATTATTATTATTATTATTATCTCCCATAACATCCCTAGCGTTACATAAAAAAAGGTTTCCTTAAGGTTTTGGGCTGTAATTAACAAGACAATTCTTTGTAAATCTTTTAAGCTGACGTTTCCAGTGATTCTTTCAATGTGTTGTTTTGTTCCATTTTTTATCATTCCAAGTGCACCTACTATCTCCGGCACGATGCTTTGTTTTCAATTTCCATATTTTTTCAAGTCGAGATCTATCACATTATAGATTCTCCGTTGGATTTGGTCAAGAACACCTAAGTGGATAGCAGGAGCACCCGACCAGATGTGACAGCTGTATTCAATGCACGGGCTGATGGTAGATTAATATATGTGCAGGATTGTTTCAGGTGGAAAAAACTTACTGGGCCTTCACAGAGAACCGACTTTCTTAGCAGTGGATTTAGCTATGGATTCTCTATAGTCATTCAACTTGAGGTCTGCTGTGAGAGTTAACCCGAGAAAGCGCAGTGTTTTGCTTTCAGCGAGACTAACCTGATCCATGGGAGGTAGGAGCGACTGTCTGTGATGGTTAATAGTTAGCGACTTCGTTTTGGAAGCAATAAAATTCACGAGCATTTCTTACCCCAATCTGTCCTTTTCAAGCTCGGCAGAGAGGTTTACTTTGTCAGCCTCAGCAGATATTTGATAGATGCGAGAGTAAACAAGTGCCGTCAGCGTATATCTCTACTTGGGGTCTTATTACATCTGGGAGATCATTAATATAGATAGGGAAAAGAATAGGACCTAGAATAGAGCCTTGAGGGTCACCGGTATTCGTATTATAGTATTGGGAGGCATGTCCGTTCAGAAATACCTTCACTGTGCGATTTAAAATTAATGACTGGATACGGTCAAACAACTGTCCAGTTATACCACAACCACGCAGTTTGCGTAGAAGGCCAACATGCCAGATTCTGTCAAACGCTTTAGAGATATATAGGGCAACAGTTCGGGCTTCACCGTTCTTGTCGAGAGTCTGGTGTATATACTCAGTGATGGTCGTGAGCATATCAGCAGTAGACCTGGCGAAGCGGAAACCATACTGTTTTTCAGAAAATAGTCTGTGGGCTGTGAGATGTAGATGATGGCTTCGAACACTTTACCAAAAATCGGCTGGAGGCTGATAGGGAGATAATTAGAGGGGTCAGAGGGTTCACAGGTGTTTTTATATATTGGAACCACAAAGGAGGATTTCCAGCATGCAGGAAAACAAGCAGTGAGGCAGTAGTTATAGAGTTTGAATAGAACACAGGAGAGTTCAGGGGAACATTTCTTCAGGACAATGATTGGGATTCCGTCGCCGCCGCTCGCTTAATGGTGGTCAAGCTTTGAAATTATGTTAGAGACCACCGCGGTGGGGGGGTAGGGTTAATGTGTATGTCATACTTATGCATATGTATACATACGTACACACATATACATGTTTATATATATTTTATATATATATGTTTATATATATATATATATATATATTTAGACACGTATACATATATATACGTACACACATAGACCTGCATATATATGTACATATATATCTAAACTTATTTATAAATGGAACACTGTGTGTGTGTGTGTGTGTGTGTGTGTGTGTGTGTGTGTGTGTGTGTGTGTGTGTGTGTCGGTTACCTATAGACTCCGGAACGGCTGAACTGATTTTCTGGAAAATTTACACAGTTGTACTATAAGCGTCTGCCAGTGTTCTTAGCTAGGTTTTGTGTCGAGGTACCCCCGATAAATATCGAAAATCGAAAATTGAAAAAATCAGATTATAGAAGGAGTGGTCCGATTTTAATCAAATTTGATACACTCATAGACAAAGACATAAGAAACGATATTCAGAAGTGTCAAGGTTGCAGTTCTTACAATAGTGCAGAAAATCGATAATATATATATATATATATATATATATATATATATAAATATATACATCCGAGTGAGTATAGAATGAGGAGAGAAAAAAGAAATTTTTTTCCGTCCAAAACATTAATTTAAAACAGTGCTCGATATATGATGTATAGAGCAGTGAATATTTATTATAAATTATGTTTGAGAACATGTACATAATTTCTTTGTAGGGAAGAGGACATATATAGAAGAAATTATGTACATGTTCTAAAACATAATTTATAATATATATATATAAGGCAAGATGTTTGTGTGTGTGTCTGTTTATCTGTCTGTATGTACTTTATACAAATCCACAATTTCTATCCGATTTTCACCAAACTTCACACAAATATTCTTTAGGCTGAGTCTGAGCTCCAAGACCATGGATTAGTTTTAAAGCTTTCATTACACCCGAGCAACGCCGGGCTATACTGCTAGCATATGTATACACATACATATATATATATCAAGATACGTATACATATACATATATACAAACACACACATATATACGTACCCACATTCACATATGTACACACATATACATATATATATATATATTCATACGCACATCTATATATATATGTATATATACGTACATACAAAAACACACACACATATATATATATATATATATATATATATATATATATATATACGTACACACACACATGTATATATAGAGACGTACACATATATATACATAAATCTTGCACTCTAAACTATAAAAGTGAATTTCCTGACTATTATAAAATTTCATACAGAGGTAAACAACAATTAAATGATTTTTTCTTCACTGAATTCTTCATCTGCTTTTATGCGCCACGACTCTTCAGGACGTAGGCGATTACGGCCCTCCACATTTCTATATCTCTTGTCACTTTTAAGACTCCTTCTCCTGTTATCACACTCAAACACCGCTCTTTCCTTGTCTGTCTTCTTTTCTATCTGTCCCGTGAACACCAGATTCTCCTAGCCCTTTTCCTCATTCAGGTAGTCAGTTAAGTGCCATACATGATACACGATTGGGCGATGAGTTCTCCAAAGAGACATGACTGACTGGGCAGAAGATTATCCTGCAGGAGGTTGCCATTACTTTCTGTGGTAGATCGGTTGCCATCCAAGGCTATTGAACCCTATCTATCATAACTGGAGGGAAGAAACGAATTAATACCTTTCCCAAGGGTATTTGTGCGTAAGTGAATGCAAGGAATTCAACTGGAATTCGAACTCAGTTCCCCGATTTCTAGTTCCGAGTCGATATCCACTGCACCACAACGCATATCCTTTCTCATTACATGTTCCAAAAACCTCAGCTATATTTTCCTGATGTTATGGATCAGTTTCCTTCTCGTGTCCATTCTTTCAAAAACCTCGTCGTTGCTCGAGTGTTCCTTCCATGTTATCCCCAGCATCCTTCTGGAAAACCAGATGTGGACTGCCTCAGATCTTCCTTTTATCTTTGATGAGATACTCCAGCATTCGCTACCATATTGAACGGCACACATCGCATGAATATCCAAAGTTCTCTAATCAGTTTTCAGCAACATTTTTCTTTTTCTGAATGTTTTATTCAGCTTCTAGAAAGCATCATTAGCCATGCAAATGGGCCTTCAGTTCTCTATATCGCATTTTCCGTCCTTTGTTAAAAACATTCCCAGGTATTTAAATTTTCCACCTGTTTGATTTTAGTATTCTCAAATTGTATTTGGCATTTTCGTTTCAGCGTTTTACTGATTACCATGAATTCAGTATTCTGGGTTTTTTTATATGTATACCTTTTTTAAAAAAATTCTCATTAATAATGACAGTTCTAATTAAATAATTAAATCGCTAAAAAGCAAATTAGACGAGTGATTAGAAATATTAACATAAATAAACAAAACATAATTCTTCCTGAAATCACAACGTCCTAAAAGATCTCATAAGTACTAATATATCCCCCACTGATATATATATATATATATATATATAGTAGAATCCTTGGTATTTAGTAAGGTAAATTCCACAGGGAATTAAATCCAGTGAGAACTCAATGTTATGATTTAATAGAGTATTATAAGTTATCATCCTCTCACCTATTTTTTTTTCTTTACTTTTTCTTTTTACCTTCTTAACTTGACATTTTATCTGGATAATTTTAACCCATTCATTGTTGTATAAATTTGTTCTGGGGAGCGGTCGAGAGTCGTGAAATATTATATTACCAATGGATTTATAAAAACATCCTATTCATGTTCATATTAGTCATCCACATACAAGCCCGTTTCGCTGTATCACAGCTCATCAATGTGGCTAGACATATCCACTTGCTCCTGGCCGGGATCGAAACTCGACCGATTTGGTGTCAGTCGGAGTCTCTGCTCCCTAAGCCATCGGCGCATGGGGTCAGAGAAGGGAAATTTTAACGTCTTGTATGTAAGCAGTGTATACAGACGTCAGTTAACGAGAGAACTCAATTCATTTCTGAAGAGTCACGCATTATAGCCGAAGTGGAAACTGTTTTTCAAATGTTCTTCTCCAGAGAGCTCAATCATAATGAGAGCATAATATATTAGTCATCCATATACAAGCCCGTTTCGCTGTATCACAGCTCATCGGTGTGGCTAGACATATCCACTTGCTTCTGGCCGGGATTGAAACTCGACCGATTTGGTGTCAGTTATATAATATTCATGTTCAATATATATATATATAGTCTTGTGAAAATTGTTTGAAACAAAACACATAATATCTTCCTAGGATCTTTCACACTTTCCTAGATCAGGTATACGTCGTCTCTTGGCGTTGTTTTTAACTTCCGACTGCATTTTTCTTTACATTTTGGACTATTGAATAGTTTTTGTTTCTTCGCCTTGATGACATGACTGACAGTTGAAAGGCTGACACCAACAATAAATGCGATCTATCTGTAAGGCTTGCCAGTGTGTTCGTGCAGCGTTGCAATTTTCGGACGCTTCCTTGTAGTAACGTCCATCGCAGACAATGGTCGTAGGACAACTAATTGACAGTCGAAACAATAAAGTTTGCGCGTGATAAAAATTTGCCGAAATCATGGATGACGCAAAATTTATCAAGACCAAAAAAAATCTGCAGTGTAATCGATCCTGACCTGGCAGCTCGACTCCAGACACTTTCTTACCGAGGAGATGTGACTTTCCTCTGTCTCTTCTACGAATATTTTCATGATTTCTGCCTAGACGAGCTTAGCTGTCTGGTGCCCTCCTCTTCAAGAACTTACTCGAGCAACCAGACTGGCAACACTTTCCCACCCTTTTACAGTGAAAACAACCAAAGGCAGCCGAGACTTCCACTCGTACAGCTGCTTTTCTCACACTTTCCGCTTGTATACTTGTTTCCATCATAGCTATAATCTCCAAGATTTTAAATGCAGCGTCAATTTCCATTTCTTACCCTCTTTGTTAGGGTGCTCTCCTACGAGGAGTGAACATATCCTCTTCTTCTTCTTCTTCTTCTTCTTCTTCTTCTTCTTCTTCTTCTTCTTCTTCTTCTTCTTCTTCTTCTATGCGCCCTGTCCCTTCAGGACGTAGGCTATCATGGCTCTCACGTATTCCTATACCGTGTGGCTCTTAGTATGTTTGCTCCTGTCACACCTCGCAACCTCCGTTCCGTCATCCACCTGACCAGGCCCTGCAAATATGTTATCCGCTGCCTTCCTCTGTCTCTCTTTCCTTCTATCTGGCCACTCAGTATCAGGTTCTCCAAGCCCTTCATCCTCATTGCGTGTCCCAGGAACTTCAGTTGTCTCTTCCTGATGCTCAGTATTAATTTCCTTTTTGTTACCATTCTTTCAAACACCTCATCGTTGCTTGCACGCAAAAGTCCACGATATCTGTAGCATCCTACTGTAGAACCACATTTCCGCTGCTTCAAGTTTTGTCTTCATTTTCGATGATATTGTCCAGCATTCACTGCGGTATTGAAAAACTGACATCATATAGCAATCCAACACCCTTTTCTTCGTTTCTAGTGAAATTTTCCTGTGTGTTAGTAATTTGCTCAGCTTCTGGAATGCGTCCTTTCCATGCCAATTCGCCTTCGGATCTCTGTGTCGCACTTTCCATCTCCTGTTAGAACACTTCCTAAGTATTTAAATTTTTGTACTTGCTTGATTATGGTGTCCCCCACCTGTATTCGGCATTTTAGGTTGCATTTTTTGCTGATGACCATGCAATTCCTCTTACTATATATAATTACATGTGTGACTTCCGGAAATCAGTTAACGGCAATTAGCAGTTAAGAACGACAGCTAGTACGCAGATATAGCCAGCTAATCAGGCAATAAGCAGCGTAACTATACCGTTCGGACTTACTTATTTCTATTACTTATTACTTACATTCATTTTGTACATATGTTCTTGTTATACCAATACACTGTTTTGAACCTACCTTCTGTGTTCCGTGTCTTACTTCCGGCACAAACCGGTCACTACAATTTGCGTGAAGTTTTGCCACAACAGCTCCACGACAATTTGGTGACGAAGACTTGCGTTATGATTTGCCACAAGAAATTTGCTGCGAAGATATACAACACCTTTACTCCCGACCTTCTCTTATCCTTTCCCTCAACACCCCTTGAATTTTGTTCTTCTCCTTTTTCACTCTACTCTCACGCAACTCTCTTCCTACCAATCTTCCCATCTTTTTCTCGTCCATTCTCTAACACCCTTTGTAACAGGTTTTTATTTCATTTCACTCTCCTACTATGTAACGCTTTATTCCCCTCTTATGTAACCCCTTGCTCAATAGTGGCAGTACAGCCTTGCTTAGGATGAAAGGATTTTTTAAAAAATCATTATACCCATCGAAAATAGATTTATGTTACTGCACACCATTGCAAAGATCTAAATGAGGAAAATAGAAAAGGATTACACCCTGTAACTCCAGTGGGTGCAAAACTGACCGTATGGTGAAAGACAGAAAACTGAAGCAGTTATTTTAATTGATTTCGATCAAGGGTGTATATGGGCAAGCATGATATATTAATTTCTATATATCTGGTCGGGTACCCCTGCTATCCACCTAGGGGTCCTTGACAAATCCAACGGAAAATCTGTAATGTAATCGTTCCCGTCTTGGTAGCTCAGATACAGTCACTTTCTCATCGGCGCAATATGGCTTCACTGTGTCTCTTCTACAAATATTTTCACGGCTTCTGCTTCGATGAGGTTAGCTCACTGGTGCCCCCTGTATATGAATTTACTCATGCTAAAAGATTATCAACTAGGTGCCACCCTTTTACTGTAAAACCAATAAATTGTAAACGCAAATTCTACTCCATCAGGTTCTTTTATTGCACTCCCCACCTGTGGAATTCCCTTCCGTTTACTTGCTTTGCCGACAGCTACAATCTCCAAGAATTTAAGTGTAAAGTCAACAGTCATCTCCTATCTCACTAACCAGCATCCTCTCTCTCTCTCTCTCTCTCTCTCATGCTCCTTTCTCCGTCCACTCCACTCTCATCAGTCTTCTTATACTTCTCTCATAAATTCCTGACACCCCCTATAACCTGTCACTCTTTCAATTCACTTTCCTCCTATGTAACCTCGTGCGCACCAGTGGCAGTAAACTGCTTTGCTTGGGGCGATATGATTATAAAAATGATATCAAAATGAAAAAGTGAAAAAAAGTTAATATGCTTTTTTTATATATAACTGAGTAGGTTCATACGGACTTCGAACTTTCCTGAGAACACTGTTATGATGCAAAAAAACCCAGCCTCCATGAGTGAGGGCATCATAACGTTGTGTCCATGAAATGTTTTATATATATATATATATATATATATATATATATATATATAAGGATCGGCTGTAGTATCCTGGTATACTTGCATATCTTTTACTCTATTAACTGATGTGCTAATTTAAATTTATATCTTGGTTAGTCTGTGAATGTTTCAGCCGACCCTGGAATACATACATATATGTCATGAGTAAGTCAGTTAATGTGTCTGCAACAAATATATACAGGAACCCATATATATATATATATATATATACAGGAACCCATATATATATATATATATATATATATATATATATATATATACACGCATTAAGAGATTGTATGCTTACGTGCATAAAATCATAAGCCCGTACGTCATTGATTTTTTTCCCCCGTTGCAAGTCATTGTATACGGTCTTAGAGCGCTCGGGCAAAGTGTGAGAAGTGAAAGGAGAAATAATCCTAGTTACATAGCACATATTGACTATACAACACAGGCTCCTGGGTAAGTAATGAAAAACATAAATCCACGTCACCCACTACCAAAAAAAAAAAAAAACTGAAAATGAAAAAAAAAAAAAAGGATCAAACTGTCTTTTCCAAATGCAAACAATTAACACCTGCACACTGTCTACTGAGTAGCAAACGTGTCCCCGTCGATAAAGATTTTCTTTTCGGGTGTGCCATGGGTGCGAGCGGCGGAATGTTCAGGATTAACAGCGGATAGCTATCAAAAGGACCTTGAACTTACCAGCTTCCACTCGTATAAATGTGTGCTCGTGGTTGTGTTTGTCGATCTACCTATATATTTAAGGGATTTATGTTTGCGCATAGACATCAACTATTCGTCGCAGGGCACGATCATGTAACATCGACAATGATCTGGTGAAATATATATATATTTTTTTTTTTACTCTGAAATAAAAACGAAAATATATGTATATTTTCTCTTTACCTCGCATTACTATTATTATTATTATTATTATTATTATTAATATTCGTCTTCGTAGTAATTGTTGTAAGTGCTTGTAAGTGTTAATAACACTGGAGAATGATATATTACTTGAAGTTTGCCGGTTAAGAAATTCGGTTTTATAAATGTACATTTGTATCAACCAACATGAACTCTAGCAGTATATTCCTAATGTCATTTTTTGATGAATTTTTAATAATTCTGTCCCATAATGATCATCATCACCATCATCATCAATTTTATTATTATTACTATTATTATTATAATTAGTATTGTTGTTGTTGTTGTTGTTGTTGTTGTTATTGTTGTTGTTATGTTGGTGTCACAGAAACACGTTGTCAGGGGAAATACAGTGGGGCATGGCGTCAATAAAACTCCTGTAATCTCAGGAATTTTTCAAAGAATCACCGAAGAGCAAACGATGGAATGGGGGTCCACAATCTTAGTCACAATTCTAATTTTCTCTTCTCGTTTTATTATTATTATTATTATTATTATTATTATTATTATTATTATTATTATTATTATTTATTATTATTATTATCACTATTATTATTATTATTTTTATATATTTTTTATTATTATACTTTTCTTTTATTATTATTATAATTATTTATTATTATTATTATTTATTATTATTATTATTATATATTTTATTATACTTTTCTTTTATCATTATTATTATTATTATTATTATTTTTGTATATTTTTTATTATTATACTTTTCTTTTATCATTATTATTATTATTTATTATTATTATTATTATTATTTTTATATATTTTTTATTATTGTACTTTTCATTTATTATTATTATTATTATTATTATTATATATTTTTATTATTATACTTTTCTTTTATCATTATTATTATTATTATTATTATTTTTGTATATTTTTTATTATTATACTTTTCTTTTATCATTATTATTATTATTTATTATTATTATTATTATTATTTTTATATATTTTTTATTATTGTACTTTTCTTTTATTATTATTATTATTATTTATTATTATTATTATTATTATTTATTATTATTATTATTATTATTATTATTATTATCTTTATATATTTTTATTATTATACTCATTTAGTTGTCTATCTTTATAAAATATGAACTCCTATTCCCCGCCTTCCTAAATATACCGTTTCAACACCCTGTAACCCCGCGACTACCAGCTCTGTCCTTTTCTACTTTGTGACCGTTGTTAACCTAAAACTCATCCACACTCTACCCCAGGGCCTTCGCCATTTGGAAAAAACAATGTCGCTGACGTGACGTAGAATCTCTATTAGAGATCCTATGTTAAAATGTACATCCGACACCTTTGAATTTTGAAAATTTTCTCTAATTTGATATATATATATATATATATATGTGTGTGTGTGTGTGTGTGTGTGTGTGTGTGTGTGTGTGTGTGTGTGTGTGTGTGTGTGTGTGTGTGTGTGTGTTTCTAATCTTATCGCTTCAAGCAAGGCGTCTGATGACACTGGTGCGCAGTGGGCTACATAGGAGAGAAGTTATGAGAAAGAGTGACAGGTTACAGGGCGTGTCAAGAAGTGGGTAGTAGAAGGGTTTAAGATACTGAGATTGGAGTGGACGGAGAAAGAAAGGATGAGAGAGAGGATGCAAGTTAGCAAAATAGGAGATGACTATTGAATTTACACTTAAACTCTGGGAGATTGTAGCTGTCGGAGAAGCAAGTAAACGGAAGGGAATTCCACAGGTGAGAATTGCGACAAAAGAAGCTGATGAAGTAGAATTTGAGTTTACATTTTATTGGTTTCACAGTAAAAGGGTGGGACCTAGGTGCTAATCATGTAGAATCGCCGACTGACACCATTTCAGTCGGGTTTCAATCCTGGGTTAAAAGCAATCGGAGTCTAACCGTAGTGATGAGCTGTGATACAGCAAAACAGATCTGTCTGCAGATGACTATATATATATATATATATATATATATATATATATATATATATCATGGAGAGTGAGACAATAGCGAGGCGATGTTGGTTCAGTTCATTCTCTTTACTACCAGTTATTACACTTTACAACCAGTTTTCAAAGCTCTGGAATACTTAGGACTGTTCAGTTTAGCTCCTTTTTCAACTTTGCATCGTCCAATAATGATTTGGTCGACCATTCTACTACATATCATCACACTGTCGTCTTCTTGCTGCCTTCTTTTACCTATACCCACATCTCATATTGGATAAAATCCAACCTTCGGTCCTGCTACCAGATCAATCGAACGTCATCCGAGACTCGTTCATGAAAATTATTTGACAAAAAGTCAATTTGCGTGTTTTGCCTGGCACAATTTTGACGCTTTAAGATATTTGCTTGATTTGCTGAAAGAGGTGTGAATAGAATATTTTTTGGAAGATACAACTTTAGCCTGCGTTCGTCTCGTGGAGATAAGTTTTTAACGCCTTTTCCTTTGGTTTCTTGACCTCAACGTAGTTATATTTTCAACAGCAACTTTTATCACTCAATAATCTCTGCAAATATAAAAATCCCCTCATTATAAACGTTGTTCTTTCTGGGGTTTTTTTTTGTTTTGTTTTTTTTTTGTTTTTTTTTTTGTTTACTTTTCAAACTTTATTAGGTTATTGCCATTAACAATGCTTTAACATATAACATGGAAAAGAAAAGGAAAAATAGTTTTCATTAGATTCCAAAGGCCTTAACATAAGTTTTGTTTGATCTGTATAATAATTTCAGCAGCAGCTTCTTTTATCGCGCTTCCTGCCTGTGGAACTCCCTTGCGTTCCTGACGATACAACCTCTAGGAAATTAAAAGTCAACTCCCATCTCTTATCTATTTAACACCAGCCCTTTCCACATCAGTCCGTAAATCTTGTTCTTTTCCTTTCTCTCTACCTTCGTAGCGGTCTTCACTCCTGTGTTCACATCCTTCCCTTGCCCTTTCTCTTTCAACCACTGTAGCTGGTTCGTCTTCGTTATCACTATTTTCTTGTCTAAAACTCTAACTCTCTTATGTAGCCCTATGCACATCAGTGGCCGTACCGCCTTGCTTAGAGTGAAATGATTAAAAAAAAAGACTTCAGTTTTATAGTAAACTAGCAGTATAGCCCAGCGTTGCTCGGGTGTAATGAAAGCTTTAAAATTAATCCATGGTCCCGGAGCTCAGACTCTTTGGACGTTGGCAGGAAAGACTAAAAAGCAATACTTGTTTCCAGTTAAAGCAAATCCGTAGACTTAAAAAAAAATGAATGGATGTAAGTCAAATTTTCATTTCCTGGTATCGATATCAAATAAGTTGTTTTCGTTGTAAACTGAATTTTGAAGGCTAAATAAGTCCTCTGAGTAAATGGTATCATGGCTGAGACTAAGAACTACAATTATACCTACTTAGAGCCAAACCCGAAGCAAAAACTAAAATAAAAGGTCTGAAAAAATAGAGACATACAGGCAGATAAACAGACACACACACAAACATCTTGCATTATATATATATATATATTGTCGATTTTCTGCACTATTGTAAGAACTGCAACCTTGAAACTTCTGAATATCGTTTCTTATGTCTTGGTCTATGAGTGTATCAAATTTGATTAAAATCAGACCACTCCTTTTAGAACCCGATTTTTTCGATTATCGATTTTTTATATTTATCAGGGATACTTCGACACAAAACCTAGCTAAGAACACTCGCAGACTCTTATAGTACAACTGTGTAAATTTTCAAGAAAATCGGTTGAGCCGTTTCGGAATCTATAGGTAACGGACACATAAATACAGACACGCACACAGATAAATAAGTTTAGATCCAATAACTTCGAGAAAACATGGTGAAACTGCATAAATCTAAAATGACAATTACTAAAACTTAAGATTTGTTTTGATGCCTAAATTCAGTCAGTCAGTTAAGTTCTATAGTTACGTGATACACTCATGGATAATCATGTCACAAAAGAGACATGACTGACTGGACAGAAAATTTGTCCCTTGTAGGTTGCCATTATTTTCTATGGTTACATGGGTGTCGACCAAGGCTACAGAACACAATCTGCCCTGCTTTTTAACGAATAGCTGGAGGGAGAAGCGACAACTTGATAACTGTATTTGCGTGTAAGTGAATCCAACTAGAATTCGAACTCCGGTTTCTCTTTTTCGAGCCGATATCGATATCCCACCTCTAAATTAATCATTTAAAATTTGGAAAAAAATCGTTCTATGTAGCTTCGAGTTATTGAGATTTATGCAATTTGCATAATAAGTTCAGACGGGCCGTAGTTTACATAAAAGAAGATTAAGAGTGTCCCCCAAGAATCTAGATATGACTGCCAAGTAGCCATTGCTATCTCATCCTTTAAACTATAAACAACACTCTAGTAGAATTATTATTAGTAGTAGTAGTTTGTAGGGGCGTGAGAAGGGGAAAGTGGCGAAGAAGCGCCTTACAAATGTTGATTTTAAAATAAATCTAGAATGACAAGTACAAAAATGTAAAGAATCGGAAATGAGGTTTTAAAAAAATGCAATGATCGATTCGCTTAATGAATTTGCCGGATAGAATCAATAATCTTCCACCAGAAAACACATTATCGTTAGATTTCCTCACCGTTAATGTGTCGACATCTTTTGCCAGTTCACATTCCGTTTCTTCACAAAATTAAATACCAGAATAATTTTTCAAAAATGCTTCCCCCTACGCAAAGCAAACAAGCCACTAAGATACAAGTCGTTACAGAGAGTGAGAGAATAAGTGAAAAATCATTAAGGAGTAAAAACAATAAAAGAACAGGAATTAAAAAGACAGAAGATAACGATCGACATTACATTTAAATTTTTGGAGATCAACGTTGATTAGGAAATAAGAAGCAGGAAAAGAGTTCCACAAACGAGACAAGAAACTGTTAGCATAGGACTTTTAATAATACGAGAACAAGAAAACATAATCAAAAAGGAAGAATAAGGAAAGAACAGGAATTAAGAAAACATAATTCACATTTCATTTAAATTTTTGACGACCAAAATTGAGTGGAAAGAAAGAAGCCGGAAGAGAGTTCTACAAAGGAGAGAAAAAGAACTTACAGGACTGACATTAATATGAGAAGACAACATAATTGAGGAGAGAGAAAAATAAAAGAACAGGAATTAAAAAGACGGAAGATAACGATTAATCTTGCATTGATATTTATTAAGTCTTTCTATATAGGTTTATAAAATTAACTACTGGAATATTTTCTTAAACTTTTCACCTCCAGCAAACTAATTGTAGATGACGAGGGGTCCTCTCTATTTTAGTTTTACGGAGTCGATTCGACGTAACTGGAGGCATGAAATAAAGCAGGATTTAAGAAAGACGAAAAGGCGAAAGTGACCAGAAAAACAATATATTAACAAAGGTTACATAGGGTTGAAAGCATGCATAAAAGTAAGGAAAGAAAAGTTCTTTTCCTTTGTCTGGACAGAAACGTAAGATGTTAGGTAGAAAGTTATTTGATGTAGAGTCCAGTTTGAATGAAAGTTAATGTGCATAGTGTTAATGTCTGTTTCTAATTGGAGTTTTTTAGTGTTGTGTGTGCATGCTGGTGAGAAATAAAAATTTGCGCCACTAATTGCTACCCGAAATTCGTGCGCATGTGTTTGTTTGAGTTAGGGAAACATGTCTGCTCTTGCGCGGGACAAAATCCTAACTAGCGCACCACGTGACGTTCCCCGCTTTTATTGGCATGCGTTTACGCGGAAACTAAGTTATCACGTGAACGCTGAATTACCGTGTGTGTGTGTGTGGGTGTGAATGTATCAAACCCTACACTAATAATACCGCTAAGATACAAGAGGTTACTAAGGGTGCGAGAATATATGAAAAAGAGGACATTATTAAGAAGTGAGAACAGTAAAAATTCAGTCATTTTTAAGACCGAATATGACGATTGATACTATATTTAATTCTTTCAAGATCAAAATTGAGTGAAAAAGCAAAATTCTGGAACAGTGTTCCCTAAGCGATGAATGCGAGAGAAGAAATTGTTAGCATGAAAATTACTGTTACATTCTGGACTATATACTAAATTGCTCCCTACAATATGTGTTCAGCAGCCTTTGAGATTTGAAAAAGAAATCACTCGACTGGCGGTCGAGAGCGAGAAAAAATTTCCTCGCCCCAAACAATTTTAATCAACTGATTCTATTTTATTAATAGTCGCCTTGCGTAAACACAGCGTGAATCGCTGACCGAAAAAAATTAAATTTTAATTAAAATTTTGAACTCGTGGGAAAGGGTTTAAAATTATTTTAAAATAATAACGACAAAATTTGATGTTTCCTCTTAATAACTGCATAAACACTTTGATGAAAAAACTTTGTTTTTATCAAGTTTAAGCCCTTTTAACGTCATGATATATTTTTTTTTTGTTTTTTGGCAATTGAGTGGAGGCACCTAAATTCGTAGTTTCTTTCTTCTGTTTGTCTACAACCTCCATCTCATAGATGATAAAAAAATAACAAATCTGATTTTCTCAACGATTTTCTATAAAAAAAATACTTACTTGTATAATTTGTTTTTCGGTGAGTGGTTGAAAGAAGCATGCATTTTTTTTTTTTTGTTTTTTTTTTCTGTCTTTCAGATGTTCGTTATTACTTTTCGTAAGCTGGAGAAATATAGATGTTGAGTCAAGGATAATATTTTTCCAGATGAGTTTCTAAAACTCTTTGAGCGTCTTTAATCTGGGCGACAGAGATATTTTGGCTCCACTCTGGGAGCGTTAATTAAACGAATGTTTGCACTGACCGGGACGATTAAAGCGAGACAAGAGCTTGTCAATCTAAATTCCGTTTGTCAGATCTTGCTTTGATGATTGTGGGATGTCACTGTATTTTGTTTAACAACACATTTCGACGCAAATCAGGCAGCATGCATAAGACCAAAGAGTTCAATAATATCATTGCAGGTCATTCTAAGTAATTTGTGAATCTTTATTGGCATGCTATTGGGTTGTAAAAGGAATCAGATTTATTTTTTCTATTTTTGAAGGGATACGTTTCATTGCGAGATTTTTAATCGATCGCATGGGAGTAAAGCAAAAAACTTCAATCGCCCAATTAAGTCTTTAATCGACTGAGCCGGAAAGATCTTTCACAGACGACAAGTGTGAGAAAAGAAATTTTAGCATAGAACTTAAGGCTATATCTAACCAGCTTAACTGTAAATTGATGTGGCCTCGACCCCAGTCTAGTACTGAGTTCAAATACATAAAGTATTTATTTTTAAAAAGGCACAGAGAGACGAGCTTATGGCGGTGGGCAAGTAACTGAGGCCGAGCCCCCAGATCAGCAGAAACAATATTCGTGATTCTTCTTTGGGTCTTATCAAGAATCTCATGGTAGGTAAATTTCAGGGGCACCGAATCTGCTGTGGAAGCAACAGAAACATGGACAAATAGTAGACTTACATATACGTAAGAAAAATAATTGCCTCACCCTACACAGTCTATCGACTTTCTGAGCCGCTGATTTGGAAATGAATTCAATATTCTTTCCACTTCATGTCAGCCGAGAAACTTAGACCGAGAAGGCGCAATGGGTCACTTTCCTGGAGGTTGGCATCAGCCATAATGATGAGAAGCAGAGAGGGTCTCTCAGATGATTAAAAGATAGAAGTTTAATTTTGGAGGTGCTAAAAGTGACAAGCCATATTTTGCCACAGTTAACGATGGTCGTCTTGGGAATTAGCTGCCATTTTAACCTTGCCGGACTGATCAGCCTTACTACTAAGCAGGAGTAAATGGTTATTTCGTCAGCGTATATGCCAAGGATGAAGGCATGGTGAACATCCTCGTTAGTGCAAAAAGAACTAGACGAGTGGCCGTTCAGGATGACTTTCATATTACGATTTGATAAGGACTGGATCAGATTAAGAACGGTGTCCGAAGACACCGTAACTTTTCATCTGTATGCCAAACCCTGTCAAAGGCTTTCGAGATGTCCAGTTCTACATCCTGGGTTTTTATCTAGAGCATGATGGACTCTCCGTAGCAATTAGATTTATGTAAAATTAAATAAATCTCAGTCAGTCAATTAAGTGCCATACGTGATACACGCTTCAGCGATCATTTATCAAAAGAAACATGATTGACTGGGCAGAAAATTTTCCTGCAGTAGGTACCTATTACTTGATGCGGTAGACTGATTTTCAACCAAGGCTATAGAACCCAATCTGTTCTACTATTTGACACATAGCTGGAAAGAAAGAGTGATGATGTCTCGAAAAAGATATGACTGACTGGGCAGAAGATTATCCCGCAGTAGGTTGCTCTTGCTTTCTGCGGTAGACTGGTTGCCAGCCAAGGCTATAGAACGCAATCTGTCCTATTACTTAACCCTTAACTGGAGGAAAGAGACGGATTAATACCTTTTTCACGGGTATTTGTGTATAATTGAATGCAACGAATTCAACTGGAACTCGAACTTGGCTCTCTGTTTTCTCGTCACAAGCTGGTATCCCCTGCACCACAAGGCACATTCAGTAAATTTGTAAAGTCAAAATTCCGCACAAGAATTATTTAAATTAAATATTGTGACAAGATTAGGTGGTTAGTTAGTTTAACTCTATTTCAACACTGCTTTGGATATTTAATTCTGAAAAACGGTATCGTAGGACAAAAATCACGATGAATTAATCGTTCTAATATAACAAAAATAAGAACAATAAAAGAAATAAATGAGAGTGATTAATAAGGTAAAAGAAATGTTTTACCTTTTTCGTGAGGGTGGGGGCATTGCTCTTACTCTGCGCACACGTATTAGTCATGGCTCGAGCAATGGTGAGAAGACATGGCAGTGTCGATGCATCTCGCTCTGGATTTTCTGCTTTATGACTTCAAGGTGGGTTAGTTAGCAAGAGTATCAAGTCGGCGAAAACGTCAAACCTTTAGGGATAAAGTTGTCAGTGAACGCACCTTCAGGCTTTGATTCCAGAATTTTTAGGAGATTTGTCCCTGAGTGATGAACCACGCAGCGGCCGGCCATGGGCAGTGGATGATGAGTACCTGAAGACGACCATAGAGGAGGAGGCAAATATGCGGTGAGCTTGCAGAACGCTTCCAGATTTCTGATGAAACAACCTTTACCTGAACCTCATTGATAAGGTGTAGAAGATGAGCAAGTTGTTACACTTTCGGAGGCCAACAAGCAAAAACACCCTGTTTTTCATATTCTTTTCAGCAGCGCAATGGAACCCTATTTGATCGACGGCCCACCAGTGACAAAAAAGTGGGAAGTGTATGACACACCCAAGTGTACCAAACGTTGGTTGTTATCGCGTGACCCTGTATCTCACACCACAATACCTTTTCTACACCCAGACAAGACGACGCTCTTAATCAAGTGGTGCATTACGAGCTGCTACTAATGGGTCAAACCGTCACTACAGCCTGTACTCGCAGCAGTTGAAAAGAATTTAACAGGAGCATTATTGAAAAGGTGTACTGTTTCTCCATGACAAGGACAGGCCACATGAGGCATGTTATTGACATGGCGGGTTTCCAGGGACACCATACACTGGTTTGGCTGGAATACATCGTGCAATTCACATTGCCCTTCGGATCATTGCACTAATTGATTATCACCATTTCCTTACCTGATAAACCCTTTACGTGGAAAATTATTCGCAAATGAGGTAGACTTACGACAGCTAAAACGTTCTTGATGACGAAGAGGATTCTTTTGAGGTCTAACAATCAGTCTGTTAAGTTCCATACGTGATACACACTTGAGTGATCATGTCTTAAAAAGGATACGACTGACGATTATCCAGCAGTTGGTTGCCATTAATTCAGAGGTAGACTGGTTGCCAACCAAAGCTATAGAACCCAATCTGACCTGTAAATTAATCCCATAACTGGAGAGGAGGGACGGATTAATACTTTTCTCAAGGGTATTTGCGCGTAAGTGAATGCAGGGCATTCAACTGGAATTCGAACTCGGCTCGCCGATTTCTCGTTCGGAGCCTATATTCGCTGCACCACTACGCACACGTGGTCTAACGGCATGTCAAAATTGCTGTATACTATTTGTCTCTAATGAATCAAAATTGGTTTATTCTTACGTGAAATGCAGGTCCAGTTTATACATTAGCCAATAAGTAGACGTCGTTTGCAAGAATCTAAATGGAAAATAGGAGAGTTTCATCCCTTTCCAGTGGACCAATCAGTTTAAGCGAAAAAACTCTCTCTTTCCCCCTCTCTCTTTGTCTTTCGATTCTTCTCTTTCTCTCATTTTAATCTTTACTTTCCTTCCTAAGTTTTATTTTCCCTTCTTTCTTTCTTTCTTTCTTTCTTTCTTTCTTTCTTTCTTTCTTTTATCCTTCTTCTTTTACTTCCTAAATTTTCTTGCATCTTTTTTTATATTTATTTCTTTATTCCTCTTTTTCTTTCATAATTTTCTTCTTTCTTTCTTTTTTCTTTCTCGTTTTTATTTCTACTTTACCTACCAAATCATATTCTGTATTTTTTCTTTCCTTTCCTTAATAATTCTTTTTTCTTTCTTTCCCGTTTTATTTCTAATTTAAATAATTAATTTCATTGTATAATTTTTTCTTTTCCTTCATAATCTTTTTCTTTCTTTTTTTCTCGTTGTCATTTCTACATTCTTTACTAAACTGCATTCTAGTTTTTCTTTCTTTTGTTTCTTCATAATTTTCATCTTTTGTCTTTTTGTCTAGTTTTTAATTTATACTAGCAGTATAGTCCGGCGTTGCTCGGGTGTAATGAAAGCTTTAAAACTAATCCATGGTCCTGGAGCTCAGACTCTTTGGACGTTGGCACGAAAGACTAAAAAGCAATAGTTGTTTCCAGTTAAAGCGAAACCGTAGACTGAAAGAAAAATAAATTGATGTAAGTCAAATTTTCATTTCCTGGTATCAATATCAAATTTTCTGCACTATTGTAAGAATTGCAACATTAAAACTTCTGAATATCGTTTCTTATGTCTTTGTCTATGAATGTATCAAATTTGATTAAAATTGGACCACTCCTTCTAGAACCCGATTTTTTCGATTATCGATTTTCGATATTTATCGGGGGTACCTCGACACAAAACCTAGCCAAGAACACTCGCAGACGCTTATAGTACAACTGTGTAAATTTTCAAGAAAATCGGTTCAGCCATTTCGCAGTCTATAGGTAACGGATGTGTGTATCCGTTACCTATACACAGACACACACACACACACGCATACACACACACACACACACGTACACACACACACACAAAGTTCCATTTATAAATGTTTAGATTACCTACTAAACTGTATTGCCTTCTTTTTTCCTTTCTTTCTTTCTTTCTTTCTTTTTCATTTTTATTTCTACTTTCACTCTTAAATGTTATTCTGTTTTTAATTCTGTTTCTTTATATATTCTTTCTTTTTCTTCCTTCATAATTTTTTTTCTTTCTTTCCTTCTTTCTTTCCTTTTGTATTTAATTATTTATTTATCGTTTTATTTTTACTGCTTCTACGAAATTTTATTCTATTTTTCTTTTGTTCTTCTCCTTCATAATTTTACTTCGTTTTATCATTCTTCCATTGATTCTTAAATTTTCATTTATCTGTTTTAAGTTTCCCTCTTCATTCTTTCCTTTCTTTCATATTTTTATTTCTTTTTCTTTTCTTTCCTAATTTTTTATTTCTTTTCTCCCTTAATTTTCTTTCTCTTTAATTTCCTTCTTGTTTTTATCATTCCTTACTTATTTCTCTTCCATTTTATTTATATTTATTTCTTTTTCATTCACACTTTTTTATTTTCTTTCTAAATGTTTCTAGTATTTATTTGTTCTTATTTTTATGTTCTTCTTTTTCTTTATAAATTTCCTTTCAGCTTTCCTTCTTTATATTTCTTCCTTCTTCCTTTCTTTTGCTTTTTATTTTTCTTTCTTTCACATTTTTTTCCTTTCTTGGCCCTTTTCTCTCTGTTTATATATTTTTTCTTTCTTTCTTTTACTTTCTCTTTGTACTTTTGTTATTATTTTCCTTTAACTTTTATCCTTAACCTTCTTTCTTTTTTTTTTTTTTTCACCCGTGTCCTTTCTTCGCTCGTTCATTTTTTTCATTTCTTTCTTTTCTTTCAAACTGTTTTTCATTTCCTTTTTTTGTTTTTCTGTTTCAGCTCGACACTTTCTTTTTTCTCTCTTTCTCTCTCTCTCTTTCTTTCTCTCTCTCTCTCTCTTTCTCTCTCTCTTTCTCTTCCTCTGTCTCTTTCTTTCTTTCTCTCTCTCTCTTTCTCTCTCTCTCTTTCTATGTCTCTCTCTTTTTCTCTCCTCTCTCTGTCTCTCTCTTTCTCTCTCAGTCTCTCTCTTTCTCTCTCTTTCTCTCTCTTTCTCTCTCGCTTTCTCTCTGTCTCTTTCTTTCTTTTTCTCTCTCTTTTTCTTTCTTTCTCTTTTTTCTTCTCTCTCTCTCATTCTCTCTTTCTTTCTATCTCGCTCTCTGTCTCTCGCTCTTTCGCTCTCTTTCTCTCTCTGTGTTTCTATCTCTCTCTCTCTCTCTCTCTCTCTCTCTCTCTCTCTCTCTCATACATCCTGCTATGGTCTCTTCTTTTTCTATATTCGGGGCCTTGTTTTACATTTTTTACATTTTTATTTTATTTTCGTTTACGAATCCGAAGTCCATAACAGATAAGAGAAAAGGAATATATCAAGGACGAAGTAAATTCCAAATAATTTTATCTTTGACAGAAAAGAATTTAAATGAATGGATTTCCTCATAAAAACACATCTTTTTTCGCCAAGACTTCACAGAAAATAAAAGCCAAAAAATGCTACGAACCGAAATACAACTCGTTAGCGTTAGAGGAAAAGAGAAATGGGAATAAGTGAGTTGAGAAAATAATTCATAGGAATAGTGCAAATTATTAGACGTTAACCTCACAAACCAATGATAAAGGGGCAACCCAAACATGGCGCTCTTATTCAAAGATCTTTAGGCATCTCGGGGTGGTGTAATGGTTAACAAGCTTGTCTCGCTAAAACCATTGCAATTGAGTAGTGATTTCGATCCTCACTGAGTGCCCTGTATTTTCGGTCTTATATCACATGTAAACTGCGCTTAGAAAATCATTTTATTCAAAGATCTTACGTCTTGTTTGCCTTCACGTTGATTTTTTTAAATTTTACTGGCCTCTCCGATTCTGGGCTGTGTTTGCTTGTTTTTTATCTTTTATTTTATTTATTTTTTATTTATTTATTTACTTTTTTTACTGCTGGTCTAAGTTCTCATCTTAAGCAGTAAGTAATTTTCTGACTTTTTCCCAGTTAAAACTTAGTAAATTTAACTACACTTTTTTTTTTTTTCATTAGCGTAGATAGACCCTACTATCGCCTGATATAAACTCTTACTACTTGATCTCTTGTTCTCTGTTTAGGAAGTAGTTCCCGGTTCTGGTTCTGGTTCTGGTTGCTGCTTCCGATTTGTAGTTAGGAGTCCTAACTCTTGCGTAGCGTCATGAGCGGTTGCTCTGACCAGCAATCTGCAATCGGGGTTCTTGCAGTGCCATGACACGCATGGCTAGATGTATAAGCCGACACCCATAGTGTAGATTGATTAATCCTTCCTGACCCTTAACCCATCCGCCCACGTTGTGTTTGCTTTGATCTCAGAAGAGCCAAGGCAGGATTGCCCGTTATCATCTGGCTAGATTGAGGGATCGAGTATATCTTTAAGATCGGATTTACGCGATCCGGGATGCGGAGTATAATCAGTAGACGACTTCAACGCCACGGGTAACGGATATAGTCAGTCAGTTAAGTGCCGTACGTGATACACGCTTGGGCGATCAAGTCTCGAAAGAGACATGACTGACTGGGCAGAAGATTATCCCGCAGTAGGTTGCCATTGCTTTCTGCGGTAGACTGGTTGCCGACCAAGGCTATAGAATCCAATCTGTCCTATTATTTAACCCATAACTGGAGGGAAGAGACGGATTAATACCTTTCCCAAGGGTATTTGCGCGTAAGTGAATGCAAGGAATTCAACTGGAATTCGAACTCGGTTCCCCGATTTCTCGTTCCGAGCCGATGTAGTTTTTTTGTATATATTTATATATCGATTATATGCACGGTTATAAGCAAGTAAAAGCTGGTGACACTTTACTGGTATTTTAAAATTACTTCAGCAACAATGTTCTCTGAATTGGGGTTTACTCAGTTGCCTTTTAGCAGAACCGTCTAACCATCTCAGCCGAATCGCTATCTCCACTAAAACTCTTTCTACCTTCTCATTCAAATCACGGGGCCCGAACTCACTGATTTTGTTTTGCACTCTGGTTTTATTAAACAAGCACAAAACCAGGGGTAGTAAAGGGTAGTCACGGGGGTTTCAATTTTTTTCCTCGCTGTATATCTCTTAGTTGCTCAAAATGAAAAC
This sequence comes from Ascarosepion bandense, assembly GCA_037127315.1. Taxonomy (NCBI): domain Eukaryota; kingdom Metazoa; phylum Mollusca; class Cephalopoda; order Sepiida; family Sepiidae; genus Ascarosepion; species Ascarosepion bandense. The sequence goes on from JBBBDQ010000863.1 coordinate 634,053, forward strand.
AATATGAGTTATCTATTTTGACTGTTTTTGGACATCAGTTAGATTTAATGGGGTAGGTGCTAGAGCTAATGTTAAAGTTACATTTAGGGCAAAGGCTTGGGTTAAGGGGCTAGAACTAGAGTTTAGGTTAAGGTTAGGGTTAGGGCTAGAGCTAGGGTTAATGGCTAATTTCAGAGCTATGTTTCAGGTTAGAGTTAGAGCTAAGGCTAGTGTTAAGGGTCTAGGGCTACAGCTAAGGTTAAGGCTAGGGTCTGGGTTAGGTCTTTGGTAAATGAGTTAGAGGCTAGGGTTTGGGCTAGGGCTAGCCTGAACCTTAGTTCTAGCCCTAGCAACATAACCATTGCCCTAGACCTTACCCTAACCGTAGACCTAACTCTAGACTTAGCCTTAGCTCAAGCCTAAGCCCCTAAAGCCTAGCCCTAGCCCTAACCCTAAAAGTTAGTACTAGGCCTAGCTTAAATCTAGCAATAGCCCTAACCCTAGCCTTAACCGTAGCTCTAGCCCTAGGTAGCGATAAAGTTAAGTCTAGGGCTAGGGCTAGAGCTAGAGTTAAGTAGCTAGGGTTAAAGCTAAGGTTAAGTCTAGTGTTAGAGCTAGGTCTTGGGTTAAATTGCTAGGGCTAGAGCTAAGGATATGTCTCAGATTAAGGTTAAGGCTAGGGTTAAAGGGTATGGCTAGCGCTATGGTTAACCTTAGTTTTAGGGCTAGGGCTTTGGTTAAAAGGTGAGGGCTAGAGCTATGTTAAGTCTTGGGTTAGGGCTAGGGTTAAGTGGCTAGAGCTAGAGCAAAATTTAAGTGTGGGGTTAGAGCTAAGTCTAGGGTTAAGGGGCTATGGATAGCCCTCAGTTAAGGCTAGGATTAGAGGTTAGGGCTATGTGTCGAAAAGTACCGGAAAGTACCAGAACTTGCCGGAACATACCGAAAATTATCGGAGATACAGGAACCAACGGAAATTACCGAAAATTACCGAGAATTACCGGAAAGTACCGCAACTACATTAAATCAACTGCTAAATCTACTGCTGCGAATGTTGGGTCACCGTGTAGGGCCAGGAAGAAAACTTTCGTGGCGGACAGACATAATCTCGCTGCTGGCCTTGAACGGGATCTACAGTCTGTGGTGAACTGGAGCAAGAAGTGGCTTGTCAACTTCAATGCGTCTAAGACCAAGCTGTTGTCTGTCGACCATTACAGGCAACCTCTCCTGTCTCCCATAAGCATGGACCAAGCGATTCTCCCTGAGAGCAATACACTACGCCTCCTCGGCCTTAACCTCTCCTCAAATGGAACCACTATATCGAATCCATAGCTAAATCTACTGCTAAGAAGGTTGGGTCACTATGACGATCCAGGATGTTTTTTCCGCCTGAATCCATCCTGCATATTTACAAGTCAACCATCCGTCCGTGCATGGAGTACTGCTGCCATTTATGGTCAGGCGCTCCTGCCGTTCTCCCCAGTGTCCTTGACAGGCTCCAAAGGAGAGTCTGTAATGTGATAGGTAGTGATCTGGCGGCTCGACTGAAGCCACTTCCCCACCGTCAAAATGTGGCCTCCCTTTCATTGTTCTTTAAATACTTTCATGGCTTCTGTTCGGACGAACTTAAGTCACTGATGCCTCCTCAACAGGTGTTTACTCGTGCAAACAGAATGACAACTGGGTCCCACCCATTCACAGTCAGGTTAGCCAAATGCAGACGACAATTCTACTCTTTCTTTTCGCGCACTTCTCGCCTGTGGAACATGCTCCCATATTCTTGCTTTCCTGACGGCTACAACCTCCAGAAATTTAAATGCAATGTCAATACTCATCTATTAACCACTGGACTCTAGCTCTCTCCCCACCCCCGTCATCGCACCTGCATTCTCAGATTTCTATTGCTCCTTTCTAACTATTTTGTACTCCTCACTCTCTTGTAATTAATCTTTTGCAGCTATGTAGCCCCCCGCTCATCAGTAGCATTTCCGCCTTGCTCGGGGTGAAATTATTATATATATATTTCAAGTAAACACGATAAAGAAAAGTAAAATGTTTAAAGTGTTGTGGGATTTCCCCATTTTCTATGATAATGGACTCGACTTGAGTATACATATACTCCTGCCATAAAGAGAACAGTGACTGATCTGTAAGATACCGAGAGATACTGAAGTTACACAGAGAATACCGCGTCAGAAGGCATAGTAGCTCTGAGCATCACTCAGCCAGAATAATATTACACGGATATACTATTTCCAGCACGGCTTCACTTCAAAGACTTATATATATATATATATATATATATATATATATATATATATATATATATATATATATATTCCTTACTAATCGTATTCCTGGATTACTAACCTGCGTTCCAGTCGTATCTTTACGTTTAATATAACCTATTTTTCTATCTCAAATGTCTGTTTTATTGTTCATTATTTTGTGCGGTTCCTCACCCGAGATCCACGACATAAAGAGACCCCTAAAAAAGGATTTTCTTTTTTATTGAAGACTGTCGATTTGTTGGCTGGGTTAGAGGTTGGTTCTGCCAAGGATATAATTAAACAACAAGATACGGAAGACAATAAAGGATAGGTGGATTACTATTTTCAGTTTATATTGTAAGCAAATAAATTATAGGTCGGTTCAGTGTTTAAAACAAAAAATAAATGCAGGGCATTATTGCAGGATCAAGAATTATCTGTTTTTATGTGATACACTACATAAGAAAGGAACTTCGAGATGAAACTTATATTGATGCTAAACAATTCTTATTTATTGCTCCAAAGATAAGTATTGCTCATCTTGTATCCTAAAAGGTAGGGTGGTATGTTCAAGAAGCAACCGTTACTGAAAGTCATCCAACATAAGAAATTAACATTATTCACATTTTTTACATTGTTATCCTCTTCTTTATTACCACTTTTACGACGTTTCAGTCATTGTACACTCCGTCCTTCTTCAGGTGAAGGAATTTTGAACCGAACCCTTTATTTCAATCACTGAGTTAGATTGTTCTCGTTCCACGTGCGATGCAACTCTCGGATGCCGAACAATGTAAATAATGTAAACACTGACTCATATGTCTATATATATATATATATATATATATATATATATATATAGTCATCGGCAACCAGATCTGTTTCGCTGTATCACAGCTTATCAGTACGGTTAGACTCCGATTGCATTTAAGGATTAAAATCCGACCGAATTGGCGTCAGTCGGCGATTTTACACACACACACACACACACACACACACACACACACACACACATATGTATATATATATATATATATATATATATATATATATGGTAGATATGGATGGAATAAAATTCCATATTTAAATATCACTATTCTTAACAAAATGCCCAGTACAAATAACACGAATAATATTCATTTATAATTTATGTGTGTTATAAATTCTGAATCTCTCTCTTCCTTCCTCTCTCTCTTTCTTTCTTTCTCTCTCTCTCTCTCTCTCTCTCTATATATATATATATATATATATATATATAATCATATTCATTTATCTTTATATATATATATATATATATATATATATAATTAGTTTTGGTCACAATTAAATTAGGTCAATACTCAATTGTATTAAAAAGTGGTTTATACATTTATATTATAAGGCTTTTGAATTGTTTTTATTTGGAAATGACTTATTTCCGCAAACAAGTTTTTTTTAAATTTTCGGTATCTTTAAGCGATTGCTAACTCTTTTTCCATCGATTGTCAAACGTACAAACAAGGATTTTTACGAACGTGCGACTGGAATTTTGAAACAACTTAACCAAATTTGAGAAGAGTTACTGAAGAATATTAAAACATTTTCCCCAGGTTTATCTGATCCTAATATGTATCTATAGGTGTGATGATGTCTGGACATTACTTCTGATCTTTCATTTAGTAATTTTGTTTGATTTGGAAACAACATAATGGCAAACTTTTCTAATTAACACAATCTGCAGACATCACCACCATTGAAAGGTTTGTTATATCAGGGTCTTATCTATTTTCCTAGTTTGGTACAATTTTTAAGTTTTTCAAGCTTAAATGTAGATTTATTTTTTTTTGTGCGTGTAGAATTTTTAAAGTATGGTATTTCATATATGACATTATCATTAAAAGAATTTTTAAAGTATGGTATTTCATATATGACATTATCATTAAAAGAATTTTTAAAGTATGGTATTTCATATATGACATTATCATTAAAAGAATTTTTTAAAGTATGGTATTTCATATATGACATTATCATTAAAAGAATTTTTTAAAGTATGGTATTTCATATATGACATTATCATTAAAAAAGAATTTTTTAAAGTATGGTATTTCATATATGACATTATCATTAAAAGAATTTTTTTTAAAGTATGGTATTTCATATATGACATTATCATTAAAAGAATTTTTAAAGTATGGTATTTCATATATGACATTATCATTAAAAGAATTTTTAAAGTATGGTATTTCATATATGACATTATCATTAAAAGAATTTTTAAAGTATGGTATTTCATATATGACATTATCATTAAAAGAATTTTTAAAGTATGGTATTTCATATATGACATTATCATTAAAAGAATTTTTTAAAGTATGGTATTTCATATATGACATTATCATTAAAAGAATTTTTTAAAGTATGGTATTTCATATATGACATTATCATTAAAAGAATTTTTAAAGTATGGTATTTCATATATGACATTATCATTAAAAGAATTTTTAAAGTATGGTATTTCATATATGACATTATCATTAAAAGAATTTTTAAAGTATGGTATTTCATATATGACATTATCATTAAAAGAATTTTTAAAGTATGGTATTTCATATAAGACATTATCATTAAAAGAATTTTTAAAGTATGGTATTTCATATATGACATTATCATTAAAAGAATTTTTAAAGTATGGTATTTCATATATGACATTATCATTAAAAGAATTTTTTAAAGTATGGTATTTCATATATGACATTATCATTAAAAGAATTTTTAAAGTATGGTATTTCATATATGACATTATCATTAAAAGAATTTTAGTATGGTATTTCATATATGACATTATCATTAAAAGAATTTTTTAAAAGTATGGTATTTCATATATGACATTATCATTAAAAGAATTTTTAAAGTATGGTATTTCATATATGACATTATCATTAAAAGAATTTTTAAAGTATGGTATTTCATATATGACATTATCATTAAAAGAATTTTTAAAGTATGGTATTTCATATATGACATTATCATTAAAAGAATTTTTAAAGTATGGTATTTCATATATGACATTATCATTAAAAGAATTTTTAAAGTATGGTATTTCATATATGACATTATCATTAAAAGAATTTTTTAAAGTATGGTATTTCATATATGACATTATCATTAAAAAGAATTTTTAAAGTATGGTATTTCATATATGACATTATCATTAAAAGAATTTTTAAAGTATGGTATTTCATATATGACATTATCATTAAAAGGCCCTTTAAATATATGGTATTTCATATAGACATTATCATTAAAAGAATTTTTAAAGTATGGTATTTCATATATGACATTATCATTAAAAGAATTTTTAGTATGTATTTCATATATGACATTATCATTAAAAGAATTTTTAAAGTATGGTATTTCATATATGACATTATCATTAAAAGAATTTTTTTAAAGTATGGTATTTCATATATGACATTATCATTAAAAGAATTTTTAAAGTATGGTATTTCATATATGACATTATCATTAAAAGAATTTTTAAAGTATGGTATTTCATATATGACATTATCATTAAAAGAATTTTTAAAGTATGGTATTTCATATATGACATTATCATTAAAAGAATTTTTAAAGTATGGTATTTCATATATGACATTATCATTAAAAGAATTTTTAAAGTATGGTATTTCATATATGACATTATCATTAAAAGAATTTTTAAAGTATGGTATTTCATATATGACATTATCATTAAAAGAATTTTTAAAGTATGGTATTTCATATATGACATTATCATTAAAAGAATTTTTTAAAGTATGGTATTTCATATATGACATTATCATTAAAAGAATTTTTAAAGTATGGTATTTCATATATGACATTATCATTAAAAGATCAGGTGCTTTTAGCGTCGTTCTATTACAAGAAAAAAATCACGCGTTTTTTAAATTCATATTATAGTATTTCCTGTCTCAATGACATAGTTGACAAGTATCAGTTGAACAAATACAAAGTTGGTGCTGACTGTGTTATGCGGGACCTGTATCTGGAGAATTACCTCAGCAATAATGAGCACAGTTGAAGAACAAAAAAGGCCATTTTTATGGTCAGAAAATATTCTCAAAAGCCTTTCCTCTGTTGAAAATAGTAGCATTTTCTCATACAGGGTGTGCAGAGCAACTTGTTTATTTGAATTTGAGAAATAAAACTATACCATTTTTTTTACTTAAGCAAGCTTTTAATTGCTTTTATAAATATATATTATTAAGGATACCATAGTCTGAAAAGAAAAATCTTTCAATGAATAATGAATTTTTAAAAGAATTGTTTTAATTTTTATTTTTTTAATTATAATAAATTATAAAGTTTCAAAATTATTTGAAGATCTTTCAATCACTGTTCATATTAGGTTATTAAATTATTAAGTGAATATTATATTTACTAATTGAAAGTTAAGAGCTTAATACAAATCTTCACACACCAAAAATAAAATAATTAAAACTTTTTTTGTGTGTGTATGGATCTTGTTTTTTTTTTGTTTTGTTTTTTTTGTATGGTAGGTTCTACGTGATATATCATTAAAAGGTCACATGTTTCAGTTATTGTTTTCTCATACAGGGTGGGGCAGAGCTGCTTGCTTATTTGAATTTGGTGCCCTGAAGTGATGGTTGCTGCAATAATAGTGGGGAGGGACTTACTCGAGAGTGCGGGATTTAAAGTTTGTTTCTGTTTACTCAAGAATCTCAGTGGGCATCACAGCACGTGTGTCAATAACAGTTTTGCAGCAGAACTTTCCAGGACACCTCATCTCTTTGAGGGGTAATTTGGATTAGCCAGCACGGTCTCCTGATTTTTGACATAGCTGACAACTATTAGTTGAACAAATACAAATTTGGTGCTGACTATGTTATGCAGGACCTGTATCTGGAGAATCAGCTCAGCAATGTGGACAGTTGAAGAGGCAATCAAATAAATAAAAACGGTCATTATCAGTGATACAAACTTTTCCCAAGTATTTTTTCTCTCTTACACATAACAGTAATTTTTTACATATTGCTTATAGTTATGGATAATAATAAAATAAAATAACAAAAGTGTAATCAATTATGTAATTAACAATAAAATATAAAATCATTATCAAAATATAATGAATAAAATAACTTTAACATGTCATAACTATCATGATAACAACAAATAATAATAAAGATAAAATGAAAAATAAGATATTAAAAAATATGAGTTAATAAGAAAAAATACCATAACGTTTCATAAATTAAGTTACATCTATCATGGTATTACATTATCTCAATTAATACATTTTAAAAGTATTTTTAAAAAATTTAAATTATTTTAAATTTTATTTTTTCAAAAAGCATCTTCATACGTGAGGCTAAAATTTAATAAAATATTAGATAATTGCTGAAAATATTATGTTAGTTTTAAAATTTCTAGCTAGTTAAAGACTAAAAGCTAAACGTTGACCTAGGTTTCGTAAATTTATATCAAGTCTGGTCACTCTTACTCAGCTTTTCAACACGTCTGGCTGTCAGTAATCAATCAACTCATCAGAAGAACAAGACCTCCGTGATTAAGAAATGCATATAATACGTTTCATGCTATAAGCACGTCATTCTTCTTCTTCTTCTTCTTCTTCTTCTTCTTCTTCTTCTTCTTCTTCTTCTTCTATGTGCCCTGTCCTTTCAGGACGTAGGCGATCATGGTTCTCTACGTCTTCCTATCCCTTGTGGCTCCTAGTATGTTTGCTCCCGTTACTCCTGGCAACCCCCGTTCCGTCATCCACCTGATCAGGCCCTGCAAATATGTTATCCGCTGCCTTCCTCTGTCTAGCTTTCCTTCTATCTGTCCTGTCAGTATCAGGTTTTCCAGGCTCTCCTTCCTCATTGCGTGTCCTAGGAATTCAGTTGTCTCTTCCTGATGCTCAGTTTTAATTTCCTTTTTGTTGCCATTCTTTCCAATACCTCATCGTTGCTTACATGCTCGGTCCACGATATCCGCAGCATCCTTCTGTAGAACCACATTTCCGCTGCTTCCAGTTTTGTCTTCATTTTCGATGATATTGTCCAGCATTCACTGCCGTATTGAAGAACTGACATCACGTAGCAGTCCAACACACTTTTCTTTGTTTCTAGTGAGATTTTCCTGTGTGTTAGTACTTTAATCAGCTTCTGGAACGCGTCTTTTGCCATGCCAATTCGCCTTCGGATCTGTTTGTCGCACTTTCCATCTCTAGTTAGGACACTTCCTAGGTATTTAAATTTTTGTACTTGCTTGATTTTAAATTTAAATTTGCTAACTTTCCTCAAATAACTTGTAGATTTTATTTTTGCTAGACCTTTAAAACTAACAATTAAATTTGTTTACAAATGTATCAATATGTAACAAACGGTCGGTTTTATGATTCCATTCAGTATAGTTTCTATTTGAAATACACCAGAGTATTTTGCTTACTGGAAATAGTAAATTTAATCACTTAGGTTTCAATTAAAAGCTAAAATGAAAGCTTCAAGAAAGCTTATTTATTTATGAAAATTAATTTTAAAACTTAGAATTAGTGGCGGTACCACTTAAAATTAGCTCATCAAAGTTGCATGATATGCAAGTATACATACATGGCCGTATCTGACGACTGGGCACACCGGGCATGGATCCGGGCCGATCCGTGCAATCATAGTGAAAATCCGGGCAAGGAAAAATGTCTTCGTCAGAAATCAAATTAAACAATTCACAAAGAAAGAAAGAAAGAAAGAAAGAAAGAAAGAAAACGTCAGAATGAACGCAGTAAAAATCTGTTTATTTATTAATTTTGAGAGAAAAGATTGGTTATACTCAGAAAGTACGAACCCGATTTCCTGCTTTCATTCACTTTCTGTGCCTAATTTCCATTGGAATAGCCGAAGAAATCCGCAAAAATCATAGTTTCTGGAAACGGATGACACTGATGACGTCATCACATTGTCAACTAATAAATCCGGGCAATTTTCTTTGTGCCCGGTATTTTTTTTAGCATCAGCTACGGCCATGCATATATATATATACTGTTAAATATAAGAGAAACATAACACATTAAATGCATTTAAATATATGGTTTCGAGCTCTCACGCGGTGTGACGTCATAGAACAGCATTACAAATTTACAAACTGCGTTTGCTATTTGGTAACTGTTATCGTTGTTTAGCAAAGTCTTACGTCAACAAATCGTCTTTGATGGTGGATGTTTTTAGGTTAACGTCCTTGTAACATCTCTGAAGTTGGCTCATGTGAGCCGAAAGCTTAGAAGCAACTTAATAAAAAAATATCCAAATGTTGGAGAATTTTTGTCTTTATTTTCACCTGAAATTAAAGCAATATACGATGTTTTGAATGGCTCATGATTAATGATAATAGACATTCATTGTCTCTTATATTTAACAGTGTATGTTTAGAAAATTATCTGCTACCTTGATACAGTAATTATATATATACATATATAAATTGGTAGATAGGCAGTCCTACAGAAATAGCTCCTCATACACACACACACACACACACAGTTGATTTTCTAAGCGCCGCCTAGATGTGGTAGAAGGCCGAAAGTATAAGGTACCCAGTGAGGAACGAACTCACGACTCAGTTGTAATAAGTTCTAGTGAGACAAGCTTGCTAACCATTACACCACGTCGGGGTGCCCTACGCACACATAGATAGATAGATAGATAGATAGATAGATAGATAGATAGATAGATAGATAGATAGATAGATAGATAGGCAGTTGTACAAAAATGCCCGCACACGTGCACACTGATCTGTGTGTATATTTCTTCTCCACTCATTTTATTTTCCGCACGTATAAATAGATAAACTGATATTTTGCCGAATAGAACAATCAGACTTCACGACTATTTGATAGGCCCGCGACAATCTGAACTCTGACATCTGACTCGAACACAGTCCAGCCTCTAAACCGATCCACTTGCAAGACCTCTGACCCTGCAGATTCACTTTCATGTCCCTGGCTTGAGGCTAACTGCTGATCTCCGAGACACGCACGGATCAAACCGACATCAGCAACTTTCCATACATGATTGCCATCGCGGGAATGAGGATGGCGTCGTGGGGTCAGCCAAGAAAACTGACTGGAAAGAAAGAAACAAACAGAAAGAAAGAAAGAAAGTAAGAAAGAAAGAAAGAAAGAAAACAAACAAGCAAACATAGATAATATGAATAAGAAGAAAAAAAGAAAGAAATCGTGTACATTTCAAGAAAGAAAGAAATATAAATGAAATAATAATAATAAATAACATTATTAAGAAAGAAAGAAAGAAAGAAAGAAAGAAAGACGCAAACAGAAAGAAAGAAAGAAAGCATGGAAATATTAAAAATGAAAGAATAAATAAAGAATGAAAAACGCAAAAAGAAAGAAAGAAAGACGCAAACAGAAAGAAAGAAAGAAAGAAAGACGCAAACAGAAAGAAAGAAAGACGCAAACAGAAAGAAAGAAAGAAACAAGCAAACAAACAAACAAAAATGCACACATAAGTAATGTCAATAACAAACAAAGAAATAGTGTAAATTTTAAGAAAGAAAGGAAGGAAGGAAGAAAGAAAGATAAAAAGAAAGAAAGAAATAAAGAATAGGTAACTTTATTGAGAAGAAAGAAAGAACGAAGCAACGAAAGTATTAAGAAAGAAAAAATAAAGAATAATAGGAAACTTTATTGAAAAGAAAGAAAGAACGAAAGAACAAAAGTATTAAGAAAGAAAGAAAGAAAGAAAGAAAGAAAGTAGTACTGAAGTAAGAAATAATAAGAAATAATTTTGTTGAAAAGAAAGAAAAAACGAAAGTATTAAGAAAGGAAAGGAAGAAAGAAAGAAAGGAAAGAAAGAAAGAAAGAAAGAAAGAAAGAAAGAAAGAAAGAAAGAAAGAAAGTAGTACTGAAGTAAGAAAGAATAAGAAATAATTTTGTTGAAAAGAAAGAAAAAACGAAAGCATTAAGAAAGGAAGGAAGAAAGAAAGAAAGGATGGAAGAAAGAAAGAAAGGAAGAAAGAAAGAAAGAAAGGAAGGAAGAAAGAAAGAAAGAAAGAAAGAAAGAAAGTAGTACTGAAGTAAGAAAGAATAAGAAATAATTTTGTTGAAAAGAAAGAAAAAACGAAAGTATTAAGAAAGAAAGGAAGAAAGAAAGAAAGAAAGGAAGAAAGAAAGAAAGGAAGAAAGAAAGAAAGGAAGGAAGAAAGAAAGAAAGAAAGAAAGAAAGAAAGAAAGTAGTACTGAAGTAAGAAAGAATAAGAAATAATTTTGTTGAAAAGAAAGAAAAAACGAAAGTATTAAGAAAGAAAGGAAGAAAGAAAGAAAGAAAGAAAGAAAGGAAGAAAGAAAGGAAGGAAGAAAGAAAGAAAGAAAGAAAGAAAGAAAGAAAGTCTATAATTATCATTCAAATATTCATACTTATTTGTTGATCTTTAATCTTGTTGTTTCCTTCTTTTTTCATCGTCACGATCCATGTCCCGGTCGACCGTTAATATAAACTAAACAGCATATACGAGAAATCTCTCTGTATTGTAACTAAGCCTCTTTTCGGCTCTCGAAAGAGCATGTCCAACATGAACCTCTGCTAAACCGAATTGACCGTAATGATTAACAGCTACTCAAAATCAAATTACCAACGACTCATTTATCATATTATTAGCCAATTCATCCTTCAAGGTACCACGGCAAGCAAAATAAAGAAGTGACAGGTAAAGTAAAAAAAACTCTTACTGAGGGACAGGAAGATCAGATACTAGCACGCAACAGGGACATGGAGTACTGCTGCCATTTATGGTCAGGTGCCCCTGCCGTTCTCCTCATTGTTCTTGACAAGCTCCAAAGGAGAGTCTGTAATGTGATAGGTACTGATCTGGCGACTCGACTGCAGCCACTTTCCCAGTGTCGAAATGTGGCCTCCCTCTGTCTCTTCTATAAATACTTTCATGGATTCTGCTCGGATGAGCTTAAGTCACTGATGCCTCCTCAACAGGTGTTTACCCGAGCAACCAGACTGGCAACTGGGTCCCACCCATTCACAGTCAGGTTAGCCAAATGCAGACGACAATTCTACTCCTGCAGCTTCCTCTCTCGCACTTCCCGCCAGTGGAACTCACTCCCGTATTCTTGCTTTCCTGACGGCTACAACCTCCAGAAATTTAAATGCAAAGTTAATACTCATCTACTAACCACTGGACTCTAGCTCTCTCCCCTCCCCTGTATAACCTTCCCTTTCTCTCCACCTATGTATCTGTCATCGCACCTGCTTTCTCAGCTTTCTATTGTTCCTTTCTAACTAGCTTGTACTCCTCACTCTTTTCTAATTAATCTTTTAACATTTATGTAACCCCCTGCACATCAGTGGCGTTTCCGCCTTGTTCGGGGTGAAACGATTAAAAAAAAATATGGAGGGAGTTGTTCAGTTGCTCAGACGCGCAGAGACAATATGATCACACCAGATCATGAGAATGATGATGATAATGATGATGATGAGTTAAATTTCTTCTGTGTGCCTTGTCCTTTCAGGACTTAGGCGATCATGGTCTTCCACGTCTCCCTATCCCTGGTGGCATTTTACACGCTTTCTCCTGTTACACCACGCAACCCTCGTTTCCTCATCCACCTGATCAGGTCCTTCAACTATGTTATCCGTTGATTTCCCCCGGCTCTTTTTCCTTCTTCCTCCTTCCTCGTTGCATGTCCCATGAAGATGAGCTGTCTCTTCCTGATGCTCAGTATGAATTTCCTTTAGGTTTCCATCCTTTCCGAAACCTCATCATTGCTCACATGCTCGATCCATGATATTCGCAGCATCCTTCTGTAGAATCACATTTCAGTTGCTTCAAGTTTTTCCTTTATCTTCGATGATATTGTACAATATTCACTACCATACTGAAGAACTGACATCACATAGCAATCCAGTACTCACTTCTTTGTTTCTAGTGACAGTTTCCTGTGTCTTAATACTTTACTCAGCTTCTGGAACACGTCCTTCATCATGCCAATTAGCCTTCGGATCTTTGTGTGACACTTTTCGTCTTCTGTTAGAACACTTCCTAGGTATTTAAGTTTTTGTATCTGCTTGATTTTAATATCCCCCACCTGTATTTGGCATTTTGGGTTACTCTTTTTGCTGATGACCATGCATTCGGTTTTCTTGCAGTTTATTTGTGGTCCTTTTTTGTCACTTTTTTTGCCAGCTACGAACTGATGAGTTAAACTATTTTACCTATAATCGAAATCTTAAATTTTCTGATTTAATCAATACTTAGTATGCTTTTCTTCTTCTTCTTCTTTTTTACTTATCTTTCCTTACTTCTTTTGTCCCTCTCTTTCTTTTTTCTTAACATTTTTACTCATTTGTATTATCTGAGTTTTCTCTTTTGTTTGTTCTTTCTTTGTTCTACTTCCTTTCTTTTTCATTTATCTGTGTTTGCTTTTCTCTCTCTCTTTCAATCTTTCTTTCTTTCTCTCTCTCTCTTTCTTTCTTTCTTTCTTTCTTTCTTTCTTTCTCTCTATCTTTCATTCTGTCTTTCTATCTTAAAATGTACATTCTTTCTCCTTCTGATAATTTTTCTATCCGATAACCACGAGTGGTCCACATGCCATATAAATAACGATTTTTTTATTGTTTCATACAGTGCTGAAGATGATACAGTGCTGATAGCAGACACGGAAAGGAAGCTACAATAACACCTACAGAACGTAGCGAAAAAAAGTGACAAAAATGGAGCAATGATGAGGTTTTGGAAACAATGGAAACGAAAAGAAAATTAATATTGAGCATAAAAAAAGACAGTTAAAATTTCTGGGATATGCAATGAGGAAGGAGGGCTTAGAGAACCTGATGCTAACAGGCCAGATAGAGGGAAAAAGAGACAGAGGAAAGCAGCGGATAACATATTTGAAGGGCCTGAGCAGGTGGATGACAAAACGGGGGTTGCGAGATGTTACAGGAGAAAGCGTGCTAAGAGCCACCAGGGATAAGGAGACGTGGAAGGCCATGATCACTTACGTCCTGAAAGGACAAGGCACACAGAAGAAGAAGATAAATTTTGCTCATTACAAGGCTTGAGCGCCGTTCAAGACAGCGAGTTACTATACAAATGGCAGTGATGAAGGAAATGCGTGTACTGAAAGGAAAGTTGAATAACTGTTTTCTTATGGTTTACCAAATCCAAGGCTCAATAGCCACTCATGTAGAGAGTTACTAAATGAGGTTGTGTAAACAAAAGAGGTTAAATCAATTGCAGATTATTAATATATATCGGATAGGTAAGGGATGACTTTATACGTTAAGAAGATAAGATTGTAGATAAGATTGAAGCATGTTCTCAAGATTATATACGCCCAACTAGCGTGTCTGGGGAAAAATGTTGTTCAAATAGGAGTACGACGCAAATTAGGATGTTTCGCTCTTTCATGTATGGCCTGTTTTCGTAGAACCGGATCACAAACGACAAAGTTCTCCTCTGAGCAAAGACGAATTGCCTAGAAATCATTATGACTCATCACCGACTTCAATGAGCCGGACACCATACTCGAATGCTAGACAAACGCCTAACCAAACGCATCCTCTTCTCAGAGGTTGCACATGAAGGCCCACGTCAAAAATCAGCTCAAAAACACCTTCCTGGAGACAGAAATCGACCCAGTTCATTATGAGACGGTGACTTCAAAAAAAAAAAAGAAACATTAAAGAAGAGCAGTCGACAACATCGTTCGAAAAAGGAAAAGACAAATAGAAGAGACTAAGAGAATCCAAAAAAAAGCCAGAGCTCCCTATCATCGGAACACTACTATTCTATCATGCGGTGGAAGCGGGCGTCTTTTCATATCCAACCGAGGACATATTTCACAGAAAAGGAAAATGTCGATTAGCAAACCAATACAAGTTCCGCCAACGTCCACGACGATGTACAGCATGGTGGTTCCTGGCTTTAAAAAATATATTCAGAAACGCAGTTCAGTTTCAGTGACAATAAAAAAAAAGAATAAATAATATTATTGAGAAGAAAGAAAGAAAGAAAGAAAGAAAGATAAAAACATCGATGAACGAGAAAGAAAGAAAAACACATAATATGAATTAGAAATGAAAAATAATAGGTAACATTATTGCGATGAAAGAAACAAAGACAACAAAGCGGTAATATTAAGAAACAAAGACAACAGATAAACGAGAAAGAAACAAAGAAAGAAAGAGAAAAGAAGTAGAAAATAAGTAAGATGAATTATTAGGTAGACATAAAAGGAACGAAAGAAAGAAGAGGAAGGATTCTTTTTCTTCTTCTTCTATGTATCTGTCCTTTCAGGGCGGAGGTGATCATGGTGTCCCACGTATTCCTATTCCTAGTAGATCGTAGCATTTGTCCTGTAACATCTCGCAGCCCCCGTTCTGTCATCCACCTGATCAGGCCAGTCAAATATGTTATCCGCTGCTTTCCTCTGTCTCTTTTCCCTTCTATCTGGCCTGTTAGAATCAGGTTCTCCAAACCCTCCATCCTCTTTGCATATCCCAGAAACTTCAGTTGTCTCTTCCTGATGCGCAATATTTATTTCCATTTTGTTTCCATCATTTCCAAGACCTCGTCATTGCTCACATGCTCGATCCACGATATACGTTGCATCCTTCTGTTGAACCACATTTCAGCTGCTTCAAGTTTTTCCTTCATCTTTGACACAGGAAACTTTCACTAGAAACAAAGAAGAGAGTACTGGATTGCTATGTGATGTCAGTTCTTCAATATGACAGTGAATGCTGGACAATATCATCAAAGATGAAGGAAAGACTTGAAGCAATTGAAATGTGGTTCTAAAGAAGCATACTGTATACAAAGTGGGGGATCAATTCCATATTACAATCAATATATAAACTGACCCCTCATTTTGTGGCAACAGCGGTTTCTATACATTTATATTCCTGAGATCCAAAAGCACAAGTAAGCATTCCAGAAGTTGAGTAAAGTATTAAGAAACAGGACAATTTTGCTAGAAACAAGGAAGAGAGTAATGGATTGCTATGTGATGTCAGTTCTTCAATATGGCAGTGAATGCTGGACAATATCATCAAAGATGAAGGAAAAACTTGAAGCAACTGAAATGTGGTTCTACAGAAGGATGCTTCGGATATCATGGATGAAGCATGAGAGCAATGATAAGGTTTTGGAAAGTAAAAAAAAATTAATATTCAGCATCAGAAAGAGACAGGTAAAATTCCTCGGACATGCAATGAGGAAGGAGCGCTTGAATAACTTGATGCTAAGAGGCCAGATATAGGGTAAAATAGACAGAGGAAAGCAGCGGATAACATTTTTGAAGGGCATGAGCAGGTGGATGACTTAACGAAGTTTGCGAGGTGTTACAGGAGAAAGCGTGCTAAGAGCCACCAGGGATAGTGATGATCGCCTACGTCCTCAAAGGACAAGGCACATAGAAGAAGAAGAAGAAGAAGAAGAAGAAGAAGAAGAAGAAGAAGAAGAAGAAGATGATGATGATGAAGAAGAAGAAGAAGAAGAAGAAGAAGAAGAAGAAGAAGAAAATGCAACGAATTCGACTGGACATCGAACTCGGCTCTCCGATTTGTCGTTCCTAGTCATTATCCATTGGTGCACAAAGTGCTGGACTTTTATGTGATATCGGTTCTTCTATTTGGCAACGTATGCTGGACAATCTCCTCAAAGAAGAAAGAGAAACTCGAAGAATAAGAAATGTGATTCTACAAAAGAATGCTAAACATATCATGGACCAAACATGTGAGCAACGACAAGGCTTTAAAGCGATTGCAAACGAAAATGAAATATTCTTAACATCAAGGAGAGAAAGCTGAATGTATATGAAATATATTATAAGGAAGGAAGGCTTGGAGAATCTAATACTCACTGGACGGATAGAGGGAAAGGGAGACAGGGAAAGCAACGCAATACATACTTGATGGGCTTGAGCAAGTGTATGGCGGAGCAGGGGTTGGAAGAAATACCAAAAAAAATTGTTAAGAGCGACAAGGGATAGGGATAAGTAGAAGTCCATGATCGCTTATGTCCTGAAAGGGCACGGCACATAAAATGTTCTAAACCACCTAACGTATTGACCCACATTAACTAAAACAGTTTAGGAGTCCATTGGCTACACTGTATTTTGAATTAGTACAGATCATTCTTCAACCGCCTTTAGCAGTTTATCATATACATATTTTCCCCGGGGTCTACGGTGAACTTCAGACCCAAAAGACGCTCAAATGACGGAGTTTCATTCATAGTTTAAGGATGAAGATGAAGGACAACGATTGAGATTCAATCTGAAGTGGGCAAATTTAATATGTTTTGAGGAGCATTGACATAAAGGATAGGTAATGCATATGTATATACCTTGGTTCCCCCTCACTGGAATGTGATTGGCTGGTGTCAGCCAAAAATACAGACAAAGGCAAGGACGTCCGGAGTGAGTGAGAGAAATCTACCTGTCTTCCACTAGAGATCTTCTACCAGAGATTTATTGGTCTACGTCCATAGCTCTACTACGATGATTGACTACGCCTACGTCTCAGGATACTGAATACGACGGTTACGTCTACGTACTAGATTGTTCTACCCGGTTACATTTGCCTCAACCACTTAACTGTCTCATATTGATGTATATCCCTTTCCGAGACATATCAAGCATCTATTCCAAAGCTTCTTTTCTCGCACATCCCACCTGTAGAACTCCATATACTTGCTTTCCTGACGGCTACAACCTCCAGGAATTTAAATGCAATGTCGATACCCATCTCTTATCCACTCGAGTTCTTTCTGCAACTCCCTGTATATTTGTATATTCTTTTTATTTCTCTTTGCCTTCGCAACTGTCTTCACACCTGTGTTCCCATCCTTCTCTTGCCCTTTCTCTGACACCCAATGTAACTGGTTTGTCTTTCTATTCACGTTCCTCCTGTCTCAACTTTTACTCTTAGGTGCGCATCAGTGGCAGTACCGCCTTGCCTGGGGTGAAACGATTAAACAAATACCATTGTTAGACAAATGTTTCTTCCTATTGGGCTTAAGAATTTAGTAAGCATTTGGTTGATCGAACTGTAAATGAGTGGGACCTTGTTGTCAGTCTGGTTGCACGAGTAAATTCTTGTGGTAAGGGCCCCAGTTACTTAAGTTCGTCGAAACAGAAACCATGAAAATATTTGTAGAATAGACAGAGGGAAGACACATCCCGCCGGTGAGAAAATGGCTGGAGTCCAGCTGCCAAGTCGGGACCTATCACATTAAAAAACCTCCTTTGGAGCCTTTGGAGAATACTAAGGTGACCAGCAGGGGCGCCTGATCATATATGACAGCAGTATTACATGCACGGACACATGGTTGATTTGTATATGTGCAAGATGGATTCAGGCAGAAACAAATTTCCTGGCTCGACAAAGTGACCCAACCTTTCTAGCAGTGGATTTGGCTATTGACTTAATGTAATGATTCCACATTAGGTCGGAAGATAGGGTAAGGCCGAGAAGACGTAGTATATTGCTTTCGCTTGGTCCATGCTTATGGAGGGCAGGAGGGGTTGCCGGTGATGGTTGCCAACAAGTACAAATAAGAAATGTTAACTTTTCTAACAAACATTAGACCGGATTCTTTTCTTCTTTTTACAGCGTAATCTGGACATAGAGCTAACATTTTGATGCATCTTTCAGCCAGTCATATATCTACGTCTTCGATGGTTCTGCAAAAGAAACCAATGTTTACTTTCGACTTTCGATTAAACCGGGTGTTTTTCTCCCATTTTTAGTTTAAATCGAGCAAATAGCTACTGTTGTGTCTCAGCCGATCATAAATCTAGGTTTCCGTCTATCGTGCACAAAAAATGTTTACTTTTGACTCTCGTTTAAACGAGATATTTTTTTGAGTGTAAACGGGCCATATATCTACCATTTGCCTCTTTCATCGGCCGTTCATATATCTAAATTTTCGACTGTTCCGCCAAAGAACCGAAGGTAAATGTTTTACTCTCGAAAAGCTAGGATAATTTTTCAGCATTCCCAGTGTCAGTTAAGTGTCACACGATTTGGGCGATCATATCCCGAAAGAGACCTGACTGACTCGGCTGAAGATTTTTCTACATAGGTTGCCATTGCTTTTTGTGGTAGACTGGTTTCCAGCCAAGGCTATAGAACCCAACATGTCCTGTTATTTAAGCCATAACTCGAGGGAAAACACGGATTAATACCTTTCCCAAGTGTATTTGTGTGCAAGTGAATGCAAGGAATTCAACTGGAATTCGAACTCGGCTTGACGCTTTTTCGTTCCAGGCCTATGTCCACTGCACCACAACGCACTGCTGAGCAAACTGGGCATATATCTACCATTTTGACTCCTATGTCAACCGGTCATATATATACGTTTCCGACTTTTGTTCAAAAGAAACTGATATATACATCTCGTAGAGCGGACCATTTTATTCCCTTTTGCGTGTAAATTAGTCATATATTTATTTTGAATCTTATTGCAGCTGGTTATATATCTACGTTTCACTATCCTACAAAAGAAAGAGACCTTTACTTTTTGACTCTCGTGTAGAAGGGATACTTCTTTCCGATCTGCAGCAAAAAAAAAAAAAATAGGCATATATCGACCACTTTGACTTGTGTCCGCCAGCCATATATGTATATTATCGACTATCTTGCAAAAGAAACCGTTGATTATTTTATACTCTAGGTAGACCGGATCATGTTCTCTCCTCTTAAGTGAAAACTGGGCATATATCTAACATTTTGAGTCTTATGTTAGCCGGTCATATATATACGTTTTCGACTATCCTGCAAAAGAAACCAATGTTTATATTTTTGACTCTCAAATAAACCGGATACATTTCCCAAATTTTAAATGAAAAGTAGACATATGTAAACCATGTTGATTTTTATGTCAGACGCTCATATGACTACGTTTTTGGCTGATCTGCAAGAAAAGCGAAAAACAAACAACAAATCTTCAATTCAAGTAGACAAGATCCCTTTCTCCCATTTTAAGTGTAAAAAAAGGACATATATCTACTATTTTAACTTTTACGTCAGACGGCCATACTGTTGTATAACAACTTTGACGCGTATTAGTAACTTCTATCAATTCATCAAAAATAAACTGTATTTCAAATTTCATTTTCGTCGAGGATTAACACTTAACCTGACTTTCACGAATTAATCTGTAACTCAAGCATCATTATCGGTTACATTCTTCGGAACCCGATTTGATGGAGACAGCAACTACAAAACTTCCTCGAAAATCAAACTGTGGCGAAAACTTCCTAATATTCTTCTCACTGCAACCTCAAGACGAAGATTGTTGTTTAACTTTTCACAAGATAACTCAATGAAATATACTGCAAAACAACGACTTCTTTTTCAACAACAAACAACAATAATCTATACTAGTAGTATAGCCCGGCGTTGCTCGGGTGTAATGAAAGCTTTAAAACTAATCCATGGTCCTGGATGTCAGACTATTTGGACGTTGGCACGAAAGACTAAACAACAATAGTTGTTTTCAGTTAAAGCGAAACCGTAGACTGAAAGAAAAATGGATGGATGTAAGTCAAATTTTCATTTCCTGGTATCGATATCAAATAAGTCTTTTTCGTCGTAAACTGAATTTTGAAGGCTGAATAAGTCCTCTGAGTAAATGGTATCATGGCTGACACTAAGAACTACAATTATATCTACTTAGAGCCAAACTCGAAGCAAAAACTAAATTAAAAGTGCTGAAAAAAATACAGATATACAGGCAGATAAACAGACACACACACAAACATCTTGCCTTTTATATACATATATATATATCATCGATGTTCTGCACTATTGTAAGAACTGAAACCTTGAAACTTCTGAATATCGTTTCTTATGTCTTTGTCTATGAGTGGATCAAATTTGATTAAAATCGGACCACTCCTTCTATAACCCGATTTATTCAATTATCGATTTTCGATATTTATCGGGGGTACCTCGACACAAAACCTAGCTAAGAACACTCGTAGACGCTTATAATACAACTGTGTAAATTTTCAATAAAATTTTCGGAGTCTATAGGTAACGGATACACACACACACAGACATGCACACACACACACACACACACACACACACACACACACACACACACACACACAAAGGTCCATTTATAAATAAGTTTAGATATATAAAAGGCAATCTGTGAGTCTGTGTGTGACTGTTCCCTATGCACGCCTACATTTCTTAAGATACGCCATTCAAACTTTCTAGGGATATATATCTACAGGGAAGCCAGGTCAACACATCCTTTTTGAGTTTAAGTTCAGCAATTTTCCATTTCTCACTTTTTGGCCAATGGACACGGTTGTTTACATTTGCTCTTTAAAACATCTAAGATCTAAGATGGTTGCTGAATTACGTCACAGAAATCAAATCACACGTGTCAAACGAGACTAAAATATTTTCTATTAAAAAAAATTAAAAAATAAAATAAGCCTTTATATTTAATTTTAGTTCCGACGTTTTAAAAATTCATTTGGTCAGCAATAAAAGTGAATATTTTTCCCCGTAATTTTGAAACAAAAGAAATATTTAAAAAAAAATTTTTTTTTTCAAACAAAAATAAAATATGTAAAAAAAAAAGTGCCATCTTCTACTACTAAAATGTTCTGAGTTGCACGGGCAATGCCGGGTTATGATGCTAGTTATATCTAAAATGCGCAATAATATTTTATTCGATCTTATTCGGCAACATTTGGCTAGCGTGGAGTAGGTGCTCAGAACACACCCACGTGCGAGACGCAAAGCCGCTCCCTTCTCTTCAACTGCTGAACACTTTTGGCTTAAATAACCTGTGTTACATTCCCTTTTACTTCAAATTTAGCCATTGTTTTTCTACATGTACCTAGACCTTCTGAGAAAACTTCTTTTTAATTCATCCTTTAATTTTTCATTTGCCCAATTAGCACTGGAGTTAACAATATTTATTTTCTTGCAGAAAAAAGTTAAATTGAAGGTCCCAATAATCAAAAAATGCAATCTAATCTATTCCAAAAAAATTAGCTGTATTTTTTGCAACAGGTGTTTACCCATGCAACCAGATTGGCAACTGGGTCCCACCCGTTCACAGTTAGATTAACCAAATGCAGACGACAATTCTACTCCTTCAGCTTCTTCTCTAGCACTTTCCGCCTGTGGAACTCGCTTCCATATTCTTGCTTTCCTGACAGATACAGCCTCCAGGAATTTAAATGCAAGGTCAATATTCATCTATTAACCACCTAACTCTAGTTCTTTCACCACCCCGTATATCCTTTTCTTTCTCTCCACCCTTGAAACTGTCATCACATCTGTATTCCCATCCTTTCTAACTGGTTCGCCTTCCTCTTCACTCTCTTCTACTTAATCATTTTACTCTTAGGTAGTCCCATGCACATCAGTGGCATTACCACCTTGCTCGGGGTGATGCGATTAAAAAAAAATAAAAAAATAAAAACACCATCGCTTTTTTAGTTTGACAAGAAAGGAAATGTTACAGTTGAATTCGCCCTTAAATTTAATTTCTTTTCTGAAAATCCGTCAGCAACTTTTTAAAAGTTAAGTTTTTACCCATTTTCTTCATGTCTTTTCATTTATGGTGATACCAGATCTTGTATCTAGTTGTAGTTTTATGTTTACATAATTAATTTTCACAAAAATAAATTTATTATTTTAAGATCTTTCTAACTCAATTAAAGATACATTCGAAGCCTTGTTAATTTTTCTTTATGCTTTTTGATCATACACCATGTACTTATCATGTTAAGATACGTTTTATATATCTCCATTCTTTTATTTTTTTTAATTTTTTTTTTTTTTTTTGTATCTGCAATAAGTACTTTTGAGTTTTACTCTTCCACATTCGTAGTATTTTTTCTCCTTAAAAACAAATAATTTTGGGATGATTACCTCTAAAACCGTGACACAAGGAAATAACGCAGAAACTATCTGGTGATATTGAATGAATGACTGTCAGAGTTTGGGAGAGGATGTTGAGAAATATGATCACCAAAATCCTGAAGGGACAAACTATATGGAAAAAGGAATGTGCCTTTTACAATCTTCCGTAAATCGGATATTTTTGAATGTCGGTCAAACAGGGCCCATGGCAAACTCTCGAATAAACGACACCTCTTCCGTATTTCAACAGCAAATAGAAATAATAATAGAAATAATTTCCATAATAATTTCTAGTTTCTTGAAGAGAATGCTTCTCAGAACGTCACCATCTTATTTAATCGACATGGAAGATTCGTTACCAATCTTTATAATCATTACTTCTCTTTCATTCATATCGCACTCCTCATTCATCTTTACTGCCTCGAGTGGCTCTCTCTCTCTCTCTCTCTCTCTATATATATATATATATATATATATATATATATATATATATATACTAGCAGTATAGCCGGGCGTTGCTCGGGCGTAATGAAAGCTTTAAAATTAATCCATGGTCCTGGAGCTCAGATTTTTGGACGTTGGTACAAAAGACTAAAAAGCAATAGTTGTTTCCAGTTAAAGCGAAACCGTAGACTGAAAGAAAAATGAATGGATGTAAGTCAAATTTTGATTTCCTGGTATCGATATCAAATAAGTTTTATTCGTCATAAACTGAATTTTGAAGGCTAAATAAGTCCTCTAAGTAAATAGTACCATGACTGAGACTAAGAACTACAATTATATCTAAATTATGCCCAAACCCCCAGCAAAAGCTAAAAGGGCTGAAAAAATACAGACATACAGTCAAATAAAGAGACACACACACAAACATATTCCCATATATATATATATATATATATATATATATATATATATATATATATATATATATTATCGATTTTCTGAACTATTCTAAGAACTGCAAACTTGAAACTTATGAATATCGTTTCTTATGTCTTTGTCTATGAGTGGATCAAATTTGATTAAAATCGGACCACTCCTTCTATAACCCGATTTTTCGATTATCAATTTTCGATATTTATCGGGGGTACGTCGACACAAAAACTAGCTAAGAACACTCGCAGACACTTATAGTACAACTGTGTAAATTTTCAAGAAAATCGGTTCAGCCGTTTCGAAGGCTATAGGTAACGGACAAACACACACACAGACACACACACACACACACAAAGTTCCATTTATAAATATGTTTATATATATATATATATATATATATATATATATATATATATATATATAGAGAGAGAGAGAGAGAGAGAGAGAGAGAGCAATCGGAGAATAAGATTTGGAAATCAATTTGAATAAAATCAGAAGCGCCTCCGCAGCATTCATATAAATGGGTAAAATTTAAGAAGACCTTACACTGCTCGAGTGAACAGATGCTCACCCTTGAGATTATTCACTCGGCAGTGATACTGTACAATCGTCGCATTCATAATGACCAAGCTGTTCTTTTGCAAAATATTGGATCATCTAGGTAAGTCAGCAAGCCATCCATCTCTGTTTATGTGTTAAGACTTTTGGGGGCGTAGGGGGCCATGTTTCACTTTTCTTTCATTTGCTCAATATAAGTTCTGATTTTTTACACACCGTCTTCACAAGCACACTATTCCTTAAAGCGTCCCTGGCCTTTGATATGTTCTTTTTTTTACAATGATTTCACTCTTTACAATCCTCAAGAGCCACTCGAGTTGGAGGGTTGGCCCTAAACTTAAACAGGTTAAGTCTGTAGTGATCTGGGAGTTGATGCCACAAGAAAGCAGTTCGTGGAAAAAAAAACAAAAACAACTCAAGCATAAATTAGTGCTCACCAAAAGACTGTGAAGGTAATAAGGATAGTTCCCTACAATATATGTGGCATGGTGGTTCTTAGCCGTGATGGTTAGAGCTTAGAAATTTAGTTTGTTTGAAAACTTTTCATAGAAATAATAATAGATCAGAAAGAAATCGCAACGTTTCGTCTCCATTTCACTACAATTGTGGTTCTTTGCCTTTCACGCTCTGTAATCCTTAAAACATTCTCCTTAAATGTATGTGCAGTCTATCGCGTTCACGGCATTTGTCAATAAAACTACACTTCTGCCAGATCAATTCTGTTTCTTCATTTGTAAAAAGATATTCCAGTATTTCCAGGCAAAAAAAAAATGTACCAATATTGGGGTTCAACACACTTTGTTTCGGACAAGATTATCTTATCTCTTAATAAATCGCTTAGATTCTAGAAGGCATATTTCGTTCATCACATGTATTTGTGTTATGGTGAAACACGCCTATTCCTCAGATAATGGATTCTCCCTCCTATATTAATAAGAGTCAACAGGAAGTTCACTCGAGAAGTTCTTGTGAAGTTCATAGAAGTTCTTAGAAGTTCTAGAGAGTTCTTTAGAGTTCTATTTGAGTTCAGTAGAATTATTAGTTCAAGTTTGGACATAGTTGGACTGAGGCAGTAAGCCAATTTTTTTTTAATCATTTCACCCCGAGCAAGGCGGAAATGCCACTGATGTGCAGGGGGCTACATAACTGTAAAAAGATTAATTAGAAAAGAGTGAGGAGTACAGACCAGTTAGAAAGGAGCAAGAGAAAGCTGAGAAAGCAGGTGCAATGACAGATGCATAGGTGGAGAGAAAGGGAAGGTTATACGGGGGTGGGGAGAGAGCTAGTGTCCAATGGTTAGTAGATGACTATTGACTTTGCATTTAAATTTCTGGAGGTTGTAGCCGTCAGGAAAGCAAGAATACGGGAGCGAGTTCCACAGGCGGGAAGTGCAAGAGAAGAAGCTGCAGGAGTAGAATTGTCGTCTGCATTTGGCTAACCTGACTGTGAATGGGTGGGACCCAGTTGCCAGTCTGGTTGCACGAGTAAACATCTGTTGAGGAGGCACCAGTGACTTAAGTTCGTTGGAGCAGAAGCCATGAAAGTATTTATAGAACATACAAAGGGAGGCCACACTTCGACGATGGGGAAGTGGCTGCAGTCGAGCCGCGAGATCAGTACCTATCACATTACAGACTCTCCTTTGCAGCTTGTCAAGAACAATGAGGATAATGGCAGGGGCGGCTGACCATAAATGGCAGCAGTATTCCATGCACGGATGGATGGTTGACTTGTATATATGTAGGGTGGATTCAGGAGGAAAAAAACATCCTGGATCGACATAGTGACCCAGCTTCTTAGCAGTAGATTTTGCTATGGATTCGATATAGTGGTTCCATTTGAGGTCTGAGGACATGGTAAGTCCGAGGAGGCGTAGTGTATTGCTCTCAGGGAGAATCGCTTGGTCCATGCTTATGGGAGGCAGGAGAGGTTGCCTGTAATGGTTGACAGACAACAGCTTGGTCTTGGATGAGTTGAAGTTGACAAGCCACTTCTTGCCCCAGTTCACCACAGAGTGTAGATCCCGTTCAAGGTCAGCAGCGAGATTATGTCTGTCCGCCACGACAGGTTTCTTACTGGAGCGGGAGTATATTGTAGTGTCAATTGCGTAGATGCCTACTTGGGACTTGATCTCATCAGGGAGGTCGTTGATGAAAATAAGGAAGAGCGTCAGGCCCGGGATAGAGTCCTGTGGGATACCAGCATTCGTGCTGTAGGACGAAGAGGCACGCCCATTCAAAACGACCTTCATTTTGCGGTTATTTAAGAAAGACTGGATTAGGTCAAGCAGGCGACCGGTAATACCGTAACCCCGTAGTTTGCATAAGAGACCAGAGTGCCAAACCCTGTCAAAAGCTTTGGAGATGTCCAGAGCAACCGCGTGAGCCTCATCAGACTCATCAAGGGCCTGTAGCATGTACTCCGTTACGGTTGTTAGCAGGTCGGCCGTGGACCTGGCAATGCGGAATCCATATTGCCTATCAGAGAAGAGTTTGTGGGCAGTGAGATGATGAACTATTTCAGCATTGATTATAGCCTCGAATACTTTCCCGAATATCGGTAGTAGACTGATAGGGCGATAGTTGGATGGGTCCGAGGGTTCACTACAATTCTTAAATACAGGAACGACTGAAGAGAACTTCCAGCATGCGGGAAAGCAGGAAGCAGAAAGGCAGTAGTTAGATAGTTTAGAGAGGACAGGGGAAAGTTCAGGAGCACACCTCTTAAGGACTATCACCTGGATTCCATCGTCTCCACACGCCTTATTGGGGTCGAGTTTTGAAATTACTCGGGATACTACTGTCGGGGTAATATATACGTCGTGCAGTTTGGCCTCAGTTCTAAGTACTAAGAAGTCAGCTTACAGTGGAAAGATTACCAAGTTCCTAACATTTTGGGTGTGTTAAATCGATTAGCAACCGACATAGCACGAGTTTAGCCCTCAGTGTGAAAACTACTCCACAACAATTTGCGAATTTATTTTTTCTAACGTTTTCTGTTAGTGCACAACTCTGATATTTTAACACAACGGAAAGTGCGACACTGAAATCAGAAGGTATTTTAGTGTGGCCAAGTTTTTTTGTTTTTTTTTTTAATCATTTCACCCCGAGCAAGGCGGAAACGCCACTGATGTGCAGGGGGTTACATAAATGTAAAAAGATTAATTAAGAATTCCAAAAGCTGCGTAGAATATTAAAAGACAAGAAGCTTTCGTTAGAAGCAAAACAAATTGTTACATAATATCTGTCCTCTTGTATGGCAGAGAGTGGTGGACAATGTCATTAATAAAAAAAAATTAAATAAAAATTAATCGGATAAATAAAGATTAGCCAGATTTGCTTAGCCAGATGAATCATCTGGCTAAGCAAATTTCTAGAACTATTATTTCTTGTTATTTTCCGGCTCAGATTAGGGTGCATTTTGGCACTCATTCTGTTTTTCCGTCAATGAAAAAAGACTTACTTCCTCCCCATCACATTTCTTTTGTTATCTATAAATTTATCTGTAGTTGTGGTGATGACTACATAGGAAGGACGTCACAGAGAGTGGATTGCAGAATTAAGCAGCATTTGCCACTAAGAATTCTCAAACTGGGTGTCCTTGCAAGTCAACTTGTAAACAATTCCGGGTCAGCAATCACTGAACACCTTGATAAGTAGCAGAAATTGCGTGAATGGCTTCAGTGTGGACCAGTTGACTGTGTTGTCTGGTTCACACTCAGCGTTTCATTTACAGACGTTGGTGTCACTATACATCAAAACTAGGACCCCATCTCTCTGTAAACAAAGAGATTGTGTGATTGGATTTCACATAATTACCATTTTTCCCCCTTTGTCTTTATTAATCTTCAATTTTATATTTTTAAATATTGAAGAATTTAAAAAGTCCCAGTTTACCCTGACGAAAAACGGGATTGAAACCGGTCGGTCATTTTCGTGTTTGGTATTTTTTATTCCATCATCTTTAAAAAAAATGCCTGTAAGTAAGAAATTAACTTTATTTCTTGCGGTGATAAATAAGGATTATAGAAGTATATTGTATTTTTAAATACGGTATATTTGACAGGGTCATTTGACGATCCCAAGTCCCGATAAAAATGAAATAAAGGAGGTAAGGCTTTTTAATAGTCTGTGAATTGACTAATCAGCTACTAGCGAGAACACTTGATTTCCAGGTATATGAGATAGTTTTCTTCTTTTTATATTCGTCAGTCAAAATGTTTCGCTAGGCAGTTAATTGACGGTCTGCAAAACTCTGAAATAAGAAAGTGGTCTCACTAACTATCATTGTATTTGTCACCAACAAATAATCGGTAAATTTTTATTACTGGGGACAATAAAAGTATCCAATACAACACATTTATTGTGCTATTTCTCAATGCAAGAAAACCTATCTCCGGTGAAAATACGGATTATTTGATTTCCTTTGATCAGAGACGGTTCGACTTCGGCGTACTGGCTTGATGACAACGGTGAAGACTATGTAACAACGAAGCTACATGTCGTGAAAATGTAACCCTTTAGCTGTTTTTGTGTACACACTGAACTATTTCTCCTTTCCTATCAGTTAGGAAATACACATGAGACACGCTTGGGGGATCATGTCTTGAAAGAGACATGATTGACTAGGCAAAAAAATTTCCAGCAAGAAGTCACCATTATTTTCTGTGTTAGACTGATTGCCAACCAAGGATATAGAATCTGCTCTTCTGTTTAACCCATAGCTGGAGGTAGAAACGATGGATTAATATTTTTTCCTGGGGTATTTTCGCGTAATTGAATGCAACTGGGATTTGAACACGGTTCTCTGGTTTTTTTGGTCCTAGCTGATATCTACTGCACTAAAACGCACATCCTTTTGTCTACAGATTTTTTTCTCCGGTGACGTTTACGGATTAACTGTTAAGAAACATGTGTTTTTAATCGTATCACCCCGAGCAAGGCGGTAATGCCACTGATGTGCAGGGGGCTACATAAGAGTAAAAAGATTAAGTAGAAGAGATTGAAGAGGAAGGCGAACCAGTTGGAAAGGAGCAAGAGAAGGATGGGAATACAGGTGTGATGACAGTTGCAAAGACGGAGAGAAAGAAAAGGATATACGGGGTGGTGAAGAAAGAACTAGAGTCAAGTGGTTAATAGATGAGTATTGACATTGCATTTAAATTCCTGGAAGTTGTAGCAGTCAGGAAAGCAAGAATATGGAAGCGAGTTCCACAGGCGGGAAGTGCAAGAGAAGAAGCTGAAGGAGTAGAATTGTCGTCTGCATTTGGTTAATCTAACTGAGAATGGGTGGGACCCAGTTGCCAATCTGGTTGCACGAGTAAACACCTGTTGCAGAGGCACCAGTGACTTAAGTTCGTTGGAGCAGAAGCCATGAAAGTATTTATAGAACTGACAAATGGAGGCCACATCTCGTCAGTGAGGAAGTGGCTGTAGTCGAGCCGATAAGTCGGTACCTATCACATTACTGATTCTCCTTTGGAGCCTGTCGAGAACACTGAGATGAACAGCAGCGGCGCCGGACCATATATGGCAGCAGTATTCCATGATAATATTACACGAGAAAGTAGTAGCTGATTTGGTTTGGTCTTTGAAATTGTAGTCGGATTAATTAGGGCACATTTTATGTCTTGTCGGCGACTAGTTTCCAAATCTGTGGTTTTCTTGAACTGGTCGATGTCTGTGTTGACCTAGAATATTCTGATAAAAAAAATTACTATCAGTTCATACGAACTGAATAAAATAGTTTCCCTTCGAGTAAACTCTGGCGCTTTGATGTCGCAACGAACAGGTTTTGGAGTTAAATAAGTTTAGATTTAATAGCCACTGACAGAAAAAAAAACAGACAGGAGTACCAAAAAGGAAAGGAAGATGAGAAGGAAACATCTTTTTTATAAACCAGGACAAGTCGTCTGTAGATAAAATGGCGGATGGTAAACGTCAAGAGAAAGAAGAAGAAGAAAAGAGACGCTGAAAATAAAATATTCTTTGTTTACTGTTGCGCAGGACATAAAATATAAGAACACGGACAGGATTTGCAGCTGAGAGAGTTGCATTTATGAATTCACTTCGACAAGTTCAGGTTCTGCACTCAAATGCTGATATACAATTCAGGTTCAGACGTTGATGATTTGTGCAAAAACAATCTTCCTCCGATTCTAACAAATAAAGTAAAAATATTGAAAGAAAAATAAGCATTTGAGTTTTAGTTTTGTTTAACGATATATCAACCTCTGTGGGTTACTTAATGCCAAAAGGGTAGCGTTTTAAAGTATTATTTTAATGTTCGGTTATAGGAAGAAGGTTGATTTAGTCAGATTTTAATTAAATTTTTTTGCTTTTATTCTTTTTTTTATTTTAGAAAATTGAAAATTTCTTCCTTTTTTGTATTCAAAAATGTCTTGCTGAGAATATTTTTTTCTTTCAAAAATGTTTTATTGCTATAACACATTTTTGAAGGAAAAAATTTATTCTCAGCAAAACTTTTATATTTTTTTCTTCAAAAATCTATATTTTTTTTACAAAAGTCTATTTTTATGTATATAAAAAGTGTATTTTTATACTTTCATAATATTTTGATCCCAGTTTGGGAGTTAACTATTTGCCCATAGCTGGGACCCTTACAGGTGCTACCACTCCGGGTCAGGGTGGACCTGGAAACAACAGCAATTAAGAGGTGGTTCCATGCTTCCCACTACCTCCCAATAAGTGGCTTTGCTGTCGGATGCTGTTTACCGTCATACCCAGGACCAGACAAAGAATTGGAGTAGATAGACTAAACTATCGCCCACTCCACCCACGTCTGTTGAACAGATGAAGAGGCTCATCCCTTGTTCCCTGTTTAGGATGTGGTTTCCGGCTTTCTCTTTTCCAATCTTTTTACTTTTTCTTTTTTTTTTCAATTGGAGTAGATAGACTAAACTATCGCCCGGTTCACACTCCACCCACGTCTGTTGAACAGATGAAGAGGCTCATCCCTTGTTCCCTTTTTAGGATGTGGTTTCCGGCTTTCTCTTTTCCAATCTTTTTAATCTTTTTTTTTTTTCAATTGGAGTAGATAGACTAAACTATCGTCCGGTTTACACTTCAATCACGTCTGTTGAACAGGTGAAGAGGCTCATCTCTTGTTCCCTGTTTAGGATGTGGTTTCCGGCTTTCTCTTTTCCAATCTTTTTAATCTTTTTTTTTTCAATTGGAGTAGATAGACTAAACTATCGCGCTTTCTCTTCTTCAATCTTTTCACTCTCACGTAGCCCCCTGCGCATCAGTGGCGTTACCGCCTTGCTCGGTGTGATATGATTAAAAAAAAAAAAAGGAAGTAAAAAAATCTAAGAGGAAGAAAGAACGGAAAAGAGAAAATAAGAAAAATAAAACTGTAAAAGGATGAAGAAAATCAAAACGAAAAGAGTGAAGAGTGAAATAAGAAAAATCAGGGGGAAAAAAATAAGAAAAAGCAGAAAATAGGAGAACGGGAATAATTCTAATAAAAAAGATGAGGAAAATGTAGAAAGAACATTGAAAAGGATAATGAGAAAAGAAAAATACAGAGTGAAAGGAAATTAAGCTGGAGAATGAAAAGATGAATAAAAAGAAAATATAGAATAATAATAATAATATGAATTCAATTAAGTATGAGCAAAACAATAACAAGAAAGTTCCATAAAGAAAAACATTCGGGAAAGAAAGAAAGAAAGAAAGAAAGAAAGAAAGAATTATTTAAAGATGACGGTAGATGAATAAATTATATTTGTATCTAAAAGAAAGAAAGAAAGAAAGAAAGAAAGAAAGAAAGAAAGAAAGAAAGAATTAAGCAAAGATCACGGTAGATTAATTCATGATATTTGTATCTAAAAGAAAGAAAGAAAGAAAGAAAGAAAGAAAGAAAGAAAGAAAGAATTAAGTAAAGATCAGGGTAGATATAATTAATGATATTTGTATGTAAAAGAAAGAAAGAAAGAAAGAAAGAAAGAAAGAAAGAAACATTTAAGTAAAGGTCACAGGAGATAAATTAACGATATTTATATCTAAAAGAAAGAAAGAAAGAAAGAAAGAAAGAAAGAAAGGCAGAATTAAGTAAAGTTCATGGCAGATGAACTAATGATATTTGTATCTAAAGGAGACAAAGAAAGAAAACATTAAGAAAAGATGACGGTAGATGAATTAATGATATTTATATATAAAAGAAAGAAAGAAAGAAAGAAAGAAAGAAAGAAAGAAAGAAAGAAAGAATTAAGTAAAAATCCCATCACGGTGAATGAATTAATATTTGTATATAAAAGAAAGAAAGAAAGAAAGAAAGAAAGAAAGAAAGAAATAAATAAAATGTAAATGAATGAAAACAAAATGGAAAAATACTTCAGAAAATGTAGAAAACATTAAACAAGAAGAGTAAGAATGAAAGCGCAAAAGAAAGAGAAAAAGAAGAAACGGGTAAGAACTTAAAAAGAATAAGATAAGGAAGGAGTTGATCGCTGTAAATCTAAATCAATCTTAGATATTTTGGCCTGAAGGCGCCCATGTTTCATTTTACTTGAAATCAATATGATCGTCTTGGCTTGAGATTAGCCGTCCGTCCGTCCTCAGCAATGACCTCTCGTTTGATGTCGTTTGGTCACAGATCTTTCGACATGTTGTGTCCGCCATGCGCCTCGCTTTGATTCCCATTTCAGCCCCTGGAGTCCTACACCTCTGACGAATCCACATCTAATGATTTTGCATGTGATTCCACTGAATTTTCTTTTGCTTCGACTCATCTTCATCTTTTAACTATTTCCTCCATTTTAACATTAGCCGCTTGACTCTTCATTTTCTCTTCTTTCTGTGAATTTCTCTTTTTTTTCTCTCGATTCTTTTACTTCCGCCATTTTGTTCGCCTTCTACTTCAGTCAAATTTATTTTGTTTTTTGTCTTGTTTTGTTGGGGTTTTTTTTTTATCGTATTTTACTTTCATTTTTGACTGTCTCTTTTTTCTTTCCTTCCCGTTCTTTCTTATCGCTCAGATCGACACTCTAACTCAGTTAATCGTCTTCCACCTAATGACAATTCCCGTGAACCTTCCTTAGCCATCATCTTTCCACATAGAAAATTAGATTTGGTAAATGCAGACATTTTGTATAGCATTGCTACATCCAAACTATTTTCAAATATGGCTATCTAAAATGTTAATGTTATTTGGGCTGAAAAACGCAATGCTTGGTCTTCCATAACACAGACAACAATTCAGTATTCTTTTAAATAAATTTTATTTAAGAATAACAACAGAAAGATTTCATTATTTTAACGGAAGCCAAAGGTCAAAAACACCAAATTTATCATACTAAAACTTGAATCTATCTCAGTTCGTTTGACTTGATTAATATGTACAAGAAATCCTCAAAATCTATTAATGCATCTGTGCGCACACATTCAATGCTTACGTACGTACGGATTAGTGAGCCTCTTTGACGTAACGTTTAACAAGTCAATCGAGCAAATCTTTATTATTAGCCAATGAATGAGATTCTAAGAAGCAAAGAACACGTGAATTTGTCTCTTTCAACAAAGTATATTCCGAAATATGTAACTTTTAGGTTGTATATAAATGTTTCAAAAGTTCTTCATTAAAAGTAGAAACTCTCTTCTAATACTTCTCTATACTTCTGAACTGAGGTAGTATTTCCCTTATTTACATTGTTAGGTCTGTTTTCCTTAGCTTTATTGCTATGTTTACGATGTTTCGGTCATCATACGATCCGGCCTTCTTCAGATGCTAAGAATTTCTAACGGAATCCTTTATTTGGATCACTGGAGTATCTCATTCTCATTCCATATGTGAAGCTACAGCCGTATGCTTTAACTCAACTGTCTAAGTTATTTGTTTACTGCTGCTGTAGTCAAGTATTGAACCCACAACATTTTCGGTCAAGTTGCTGGAACTAAACAACACCTATATTCATTTCTAACGTAGAGTACTTTGCAAAAGTATTAAGACAAGAACTATTTTAACTTTTATGGGGCATCAAAATAAAGTTTAAAATCACCCCTGTCCTAA
The DNA here is from genome assembly GCA_037127315.1 of Ascarosepion bandense. Taxonomy (NCBI): domain Eukaryota; kingdom Metazoa; phylum Mollusca; class Cephalopoda; order Sepiida; family Sepiidae; genus Ascarosepion; species Ascarosepion bandense. The sequence goes on from JBBBDQ010000863.1 coordinate 668,680, forward strand.
CAATTTTGCACACTATTGATAGTATGCAAAATTATTAGGACATGGGGGATTTTCCCAAAAACATTACTGAAATTCAAATACAGGGTAAAAAGCCAGGTTAATTGCTAATAAATATCGATTATTTAAAACTATGTGTAAAAAAATGTATTAAAAAGAAGTTATATTATTTTTTTTTCTATTTTTTATTAAACAAGTTATTTTGAAACTACTCTATTGAACATCTATGGGATATTTGGGATAAAAAATTGATAAATCTAATGTTACTTCACAAGACACACTTTGTGAACTAATACAAGCTGCTTGGCAGGAGATACCATTAGATACATTGAAGAATTTTGTGTTGTTCATGCCTGACAGAATGAAGGCTGTGATCAAAGCAAAAGGCTATTATACTAAATATTAAATTTATTTTTGTAACAACAATTTTTTTCTTGCTAAAGCATTTGTTGATTAATCAAATAAAATTACTTTAATTAAATTGGTTACTTTCTGTCAATATGCTTCATAATAGATAAAATAGTTCTTGCCCTAATACTTTTGCAGAGTACTGTAAAATACATACACACTCACACACAGACAGACACACACATGTATATATATATATATATATATATATATATATATATATATATACTGGGTGCGATTGGTAAATTATCGCAGTTATTTTATTATTTCAAAGCGAAAGGCTTTTTATAATAAATATTACATTTATTTTGTAACAAGTATTATTTTCTTGTTAAAGCATTTGTTGAGTAAATCAAATAAAATTACTTAAATAAAATAGTTTATTTTCTGTCAATAAGCCTCATAAAAGATAAAATAGTTTTTGTCCTAATACTTTTGCACAGTGTTGTATATATATATATATATATATATATATATATATAGGTCAGCATTTTACTGCCCATAAACTCTTCTCCGGTAGGCAGTATGGCTTCCGCTTTGCCAGGTCTACGACCGACAACCATTACGGAGTACATGTCACAAGCCCTTGAGGAGTCCGGCGATGCTCATGCTGTTGCTCTGGACATCTTCAAGGCTTTTGACAGAGTTTGGCACGCTGGCCTTCTATGCAAGCTATAGGGTTACAGTATTACCAGACGATTGCATGATCTGATCCAATGTTTCCTACATAACCGCACAATAAATGTCGTCCTGAATGGTCATGCCTCCACACCCTATTTTACAAACCCAGTTGTCCCTCAGGGCTCTATCCTATGTCCGACGCTCTTCCTGATTTTCATAAATGACCTCCCAGACGAGATCAAGAGCCAAGTAGGCATCTACGCAAATGACACCACAATTTACTCTCGCATCAGTAAGAAGCCAGGCGTGGCGGACAAACATAATCTTGCTGCTGATCTTGAGAGGGATCTACATTCTGTAGTGATTTGGGGTAAGAAGCGGCTTGTAATGTTAATGTGTCTAAGACCAAGCTGCTGTCTGTCAATCTTCACGGGCAACCTCTCTTGTCTCCCATAAGCATGGACCAAGCGAGTCTCCCCGAGAGCATTACACTGCGCCTCCTCAGCTTTACCCTCTCTTCTGATCTCAAGTGGAACCACTACACTGAGTCAATAGCTAAATCCACTGCAAGGAAGGTTGGGTCACTGTGTTGGGCCAAGATGTTTTTTCCCGCTTGAAACCATACTTCATATCTATAAATAAACCATTCGTCCATGAATGAACTACTGCTGTCATATATGGTCAGGTGCCCCCGCTGTTCATCTCCGTGTTCCTGTCAAGTCTCCAAAAGAGAATCACTAATGTGATAGGTACCGATTTGGCGGCTCGATTTTCCCACCGTCGGGATGTGGCTTCCCTTTGTCTGCTCTATAAATACTTTCATGGCTTCTGCTCCAACGAACTTAAGTCACTGGTGCCTCTGCAACAGGTGTTTACTCGTGTAACCAGATTGGCAACTGAGTCTCACCCATTCACAGTTAGATCAACCAAATGCAGACGACAATTCTACTCCTGCAGCCTCTTTTCTCGCACTTCCTGCCGGTGGAACTCGCTTCCTTATTCTTGCTTTCCTGACGGCTACAACCTCCAAGAATTGAAATGCAAGGTCAATACTCATCTCTTAACCACTCGACTCTTGTTTTTTCCTCACCACCCCGTATATCCTTTCCTTTCTCTCCACCTCTTCAACTGTCATCACACCTGTATTCCCTTCCTTCTCTTGCTCCTTTCTAACTGATTCGTTCTTATCTTCACTCTCCTCTAATCTTTTTATTCTTATATATACCCCTGCACATCAGTGGTGTTACAGCCTTGCCCGGGGTGATAAGATTAATATATATATATATATATATATATATATATATATATATATATATATATATACTATGTGCGATTAGTAAATTTCGCAGTAATTTTATTATTTCAAAGCGAAAGGCTATTATAATAAATATTAAATTTATTTTGTAGCAAGTATTTTTTCTTGTTAAAGCATTTGTTGAGTAAATCTAATAAAATTACTTAAATTAAATTGTTTTTTTTTCTGTCAATAAGCTTCATAAAAGATAAAATAGTTCTTGTCCTATTACTTTTGCACAGTATTTTATATTAAATATAGTTTGCGATAGAAAGCTCGCTCGAAAGCATTTTTTTTATTTATCTCGATACGTGCTATATGATGTTTAATAACGTTCGTATATATATGTCTAGCTAGAGATCTATGTTTTCTCATATTTGAAGCTAAATTTAAATCGGGATATCTATCTATCTATCTATCTATCTATCTATCTATCTATCTATCTATCTATCTATGTCAGTTCTTATATCTATCTATCTATCTGTCATCTATCTACGCTACCGGCTATAATTATTAGGTCACCCCATTTTTCTTTTAAAAAGAAATTATGTATTTCATACTACTTTTAGCGTTTATTGCCAAGTGGATAACTGTAAATGAAAATAGAATGGTTCTTTTGTTATTATTACTTTAATTTACCCATCGCACCTTCTAGATTTACTATATATATATATATATATATATATATATATATATATATACTACCGGCCATAATTATTTTTAAAGAAATGATGTATTTCATGCTATTTTTAGTATTTATTGCCAAACGGATAATTCTAAATGAAACTAGAATTGTTCTTTAGTTATTATTACTTTGCAAAATTTTACAAAGCAAAGAAGCAAAGATAAACTCGTTCCAATCAACCTAGATTTTCTTCATTCTTTCATTGATATAACTGCAATATAGGTAATTATTAAATATTTATAAATTCATTTGATGCACATGTTATTGTGTGATATTAAGAAAAATCATTCTATTTTCATTTACAATTATTCAATTGGCAATAAATACTAAAAATATTTTTTTAAACACTGGGGTGGCCTAATAATTATGGCCGGTAGTGTGTGACAAAAATTGGGTAAAGATTTCGTTTTCATTTGCAAAAGTGGGTGTTTTTCCTTTTCGCAGAAAATAGAGAATTGTAAAAGAGACAGACTTCGGATTCTGTTAGAACTAATTAATGTCATGACGCACCAAGAGACGCAGAATATAGGTAAAAGAATGGCGTATTCGCCACCCGTGTAGCAATAATAAAATCTCGACCGGTCTAATGGGCCGAATTAATCAAAATTTGGTTATCTAAAAGGAAAACAATGAAGAGAGCCAAGCCTTTATATTATCATGGATATGTTAGTTCAAAACTGTTAACAATCGATTTTTTTGGCGCCAGGGACGGACATCTGGAAACGCAGACGATGCAAAAACAAAGAGATTTGATTTTCAGGTGGAACACGGCCACCCAGTTAAAAGTTGTTTACCAGTAATTAATGATCCAGCCGAGATTCGGCCAAGTAGATTTTGGGTGGCAAAGTAAGATAAAAATTTTAATGACAAGTCATCTGCGATTCTTAAGAATTTTGGTCGATAAGAGCATGAAAAAAAGAAAGATAACTTTTAATTTCTCTTTGGGTGATAATGTGAACTAACGATGGTCTAGACACACCCACACCGCCGAGAGATCATTGGCCGTGTGATAGCACGGATGATAAGCGGTGGTGAAGAAATAAGAAGGAAGGGAAGCCTTTTGACCCTAACTGAAGGGATTGGTATGAGGTACCAATATGAGAAAGGAAGAGTTTAGGAGGATAATTCTCCTCCGACCTCTACTCACAGAAGGGGAGAACCCCTCTAAAGCAGAAAGTAGTTTAATTTCCAAAAATGGAAAGTGATAAATTTTTCTGTCCAAAGAAAAAGAGAATCTTTGGTGGGGATTTAGAATTATCGAATAACCTAGACCAAGTCCGGTCCCCACACCGGATTCTGACCAGCGTCAATATAAATGAACGTCCCCAAGCGTTCAGGAGAGAGAGAGGAGTTGCAGTCGAATTGAGTCGGAGTGACCAGTTGGAGTTTTGCCTCGAAGAAGCTGACCACAAGATTTACGTATTTCGACTTCGATTTCTCACCAAAATCAGGCATTAATAGAGAAAAACTTAGACTCACACACACCAAAGCACGGCTGAAGATACCGAAAAGGGTATTATTGAAATAAAACTTAAGATACCAGGACTAGCTTAAGAAACGCAAAAGATGTCACGAATCCATAGAAAGGGGCTGGGAGAGAATCGCATTCCTGTATTCAGCAGACTGCTATGAAGACATTTTTATTAATCAACATATTCGAACCTCATTATTTTTTCCTTCTACTTTTATATACTTGTGCGATACCACCTCTGTCCCGGATTCAGCTTGCACTACGGCCAGACGCCTGATTGATTTCGTCCGCCTAAGATCAAATCACAACGTGGGTACGTTGAACTAGAAATCAAAGTAGTTATTTCAGTAACCAAACATTGGAAGTGAGACTGAAATGGCGGTGCTGTTATTGACTGTAACCAGGTATCGACAGAGACCAAGACAACCAGAGGATTTGGTGTCATATCTGTGGGCGTGTTAGACAGGGTTTTCATCCAAACCAACCAGTCAGAAGGGTCAGAGAACCATCACAACTGGCGCCGCGAATATAGGATCAAGTCCTGGACCGACCACTGCCCCTCTGGTAGGGTTAGACAGTGCCCAGAATATCAGACCCTGAATTAGCCACTGCCACAGGAGTTGCATAAAATTTCGACCAAAACAACGCACGACGTCTCAGGGCGACGAATAGAAGCAGACTAGAGTGAGAACCAAAGGACTTTGGTTAATTATAAATATATGGTTCCAAACCATCTAGTAAGACAGCCCGGAACCTGAGAAAAAACGAACTGGAAATCGTCTTTCAGGTTGGACATTTCGTCTAATCTCCCAATTTCGATTGTTGCTGCTCTGATTGTGTTTCTATTTAATCGTTTAAAATATGTCAGACTACGATCCAGATTGGGTAGACATAGAAGAAGAGGGGATTGAACAGGGATTGTCAGTAGATATTGATAAATTGTTGGGTGGACCAACGTGCATTTCAAACCCGGTGATAAACCTCACCAAAGACTGAACTCGCCTTTTCAATCATAGACTCAATTTCATTGTCCATTTTAACATCGTGAAAGAGGAAATGACTGCCAAACCTTTTCCAACAACATAAACAGCCGGATCAACAGCTGATGATTGGTTATAGATAGACTATTCGACAAGTTCTATATTTTTATGCTAATGGTCAAACCAAACGAGGATTTGTCAAAATTTCACACATTCTATCTATCTATCTATCTATCTATCTATCTATCTATCTATCTATCTATCTATCTATCTATCTATCTATCTATCTCAGTCTGTTCATATCTATCTCAGTCTGTTCATATCTATCTATCTCATTCTGTTCATATCTATCTATCTATCTATCTATCTATCTATCTATCTATCTATCTATCTATCTATCTATCTATCGATCTTATTTCATTTCGTTTTATTTCATTAGAGACAATGACTGGGTTTGACACGTCTGTACTTGATTTAACTGACGCCACCAAACTCTAATACAAAGACATGATGAAATTGTGAATTCTTTTTAGGGTCACACAGCTTCCAAAGAACGAGAATCAAAGCATCCTTTTTCTTGTGTGTGTGTGTGTGTGTGTGTGTGTGTGTGTGTGTGTGTGTGTGTGTGTGTGTGTGTGTGTGTCGGGTATGGCATATAAACTATAACCAGGAGTATGTCTCTAAATTTGAAGTGTTCGCGAATGTAGAGTTACCCATTAAATCCCATTATTCTCAGGTCTGCTCTGGCCAGAGAGTAGTAGTACCTTTTAGGGTCACATCTATGGGTTAAATAGTTTGCGTGTGTCCCTTTTATGTGAATATACTGCGTGCGTGTGTTTGCGCATGTGAGACGGCTATGTAAATATGCACTATGAGTGTGGAATATTTACATCGTGTGTATGTGCGTGTACGTGTATGGGGACTTTTCGAATCCTGAACAGTTATCATGGGCGCTCCTAAGACACCAGAGATGGCAAATTCTACCATAAAACCCCTTTATATATACTGTGTAATCTACCATGATAATATGATATGCGATCATCACAAACACCCAACACGTCGCCTACAGTGCACCTGTATAGACTAGGTTGTTTTGATGAAGAGAGTGTACTTTGTGTCTCACAAGCAACTGACCCCTTGAAACAAATCTTAGCGTAGGTTGATCGGTAGACGGATGGCTAATAGTTCAACTCATGCAGGACAGAAATAAAATGCATAAGTGTAAAACGAAGGGCACCATCTACTGACCAGCCAGATATAAACTGCATCTAGAAATTATATATTATTTTTATCCCCCTCTAAATATTCTCATCTTTTATTCTAGATCTCACTCCCTTTTGCATCTAACTCCCCTTCCCTATCCTATCCTTATCTACCGTATGTATCTAAATCTCATCTCTGTCTTTTTCAGAAAAAAAGACCTTTGTTCTTATCTTTTGTTGAATATACCCTCTCTCACGAATCCTCTATCTCACTCTGAAGTTCTATCTTTTTCTAACGATCTCACTCCCTATTATAGCTTACGATCCTTCCCTCTATAAATACCCCTCTCAAATCCACCACATTCATCTATTTAAATACCTCCTCTCTCTTTTCTTATAAATGGTCATTTTATCTCTCTCTACCTGATTAGCTCTTATTATTAGTAGTATCTTTTCTTTAAGTTTCCTTGGGTCACTCTCTCTCTCTCTCTCTCTTTCTTTCTCTCTCTCTCTCTCTCTCTCACATGCACACACACTTTTCTCACTCATTAATTTTCTCTCTCTTTCTCTCTAAATATCTCTAGATCACTCTCTCACTTTTCCCTCTATCCCTCATTCACCATCTTAATATTCCTCTTGTATCCACCGTATTCAGCTACCTGTTGGGGCGCTCTCCAACTTTCCACGGAAATGGACTGTTCGAATCACTATATAAAATAGTAGTGATTATACCTCCAAGAGGGAAATCGAGTAAGGAAGTCGAGTGAGCGAGTCAGTCAGGTATTTCCGGTATTGCACCGGAAGTGTTCAACTAGTCAATCTATCACGTCTCTACGACGATACTGTATACTAATTACCTTGTTCTGTATTCTACTAATCCTCACCACTTGTAAATACTTCTCTTTCCTGTCAATACACCTACTTTTATACTATTACGTTGTTTTGTATTATTTCACATAATTCTGTTACCCGACGTAACACACTCCCTATTATAGTTTATGCTCCTTCCCTCTATAAATACCCCTCTCAAATCCACCACATTCATCTATTAAAATATCTCCTCTCTCTTTTCTTATAAATCGCCATTTTATCTCTCTCTACCTGAATAGCTTTTATTATTATTATTATTATTATCTTTTTCTTTAAGTTTCCTTAGGTTCACTCTCTCTCTCACACAGACACACACTTTTCTCACTCATTATTTTTCTCTCTCTCTCTCTCTCTCTCTCTAAATATATCTAGATCACTCTCTCACTTTCCCTCTATCCCTCATTCACCATCTTAATATTCCTCTTGTATCCACCGTAGTCAGCTACCTGTATACAGTACTATGCAAAAGTATTAGGACAAGAACTATTTTATCTTTCATGAGGCATCAAAATATTTGCGACAATTTACCATTCGCACCTAGTATATATACAGTACTGCGCAAATGTATTAGGACAAGAACTATTTTATCTTTCATGAGGCATCAAAATAATTGCGACAATTTACCAATCGCACCTAGTATATATACAGTACTGTGCAAAAGTATTAGGACAAGAACTATTTTATCTTTCATGAGGCATCAAAATAATTGCGACAATTTACCAATCGCACCTAGTATATATACAGTACTCTGCAAAAGTATTAGGACAAGAACTATTTTATCTTTTACGAGGCATATTGACAGAAAATAAAAAAATAATTAAAGTAATTTTATTTTATTTACTCAACAAATGCTTTAACAAGAAAAATACTTGTTACCAAATAGATTTAATATTTAGTATCATCACCTTTTGCTTTCATCACAGCCTTCTTTCTGTCGGGCATTGACATCACAAGCTTCTTTAATGTAAACTGCGTGTAGAGATTATATGCAAGTTATGAATTGGTATAAAGAGTTGCGTTTTTAATGTTAAAAGTCCTATTATGATGCTGTTTAGATTCTACTCAATATTATTAATTTAGATATATAGTGACAGAGAAAATTATTGGTTTTGGTTGGAAAAAAGTTAACAAAGCAGACTAATTTGACTGTCAGTAGTTTATTTGCAACTAGTTATTTTGATACTGTTATATTATTATACCATATAAAACTAATGTAAAAATAATATGAAAAGATTTTAGAATAAATTCGTCAATTTTTTAAAAGAAAAACATAAAAAATAGAGTTTATTTTAAAAATAAAAGATATATTAACAAAATATAATAAGAATCTCCTAAAATTTATTGCACAAATGCTCTTTTCTTTTCAATAACACTTAGCAGCCTATTGTCAACATCTGATGTTAGATTTGCAACTTTAGCGGCTGGTAAGTTCTTTGCAGCAACTTTAATTGCCTCCCAGAAGTCACACTAGCTGTTGAATTGCTTTCCATTAGAATAAATATCTCTCTTGAGGATGCTCCACAGGTTCTCAATGGGACTCAAATCACAGCTATTTAAAGGCCAGTCCATAAGAGAATTTTCAACAAATCCCTTTTCTTTCAACCAGGATTTAGTAAACTTTGATGCATGACTTGGTGCGTTGTTTTACATAAAAATCAAGATCTACACTTGGCTAAAGACTGGTTATCAAGCCATTCAAAGAAATATTGATCTAGAAAATCACAGTGATTTTTGTAATTCATTTTAACACCGTCTTTCAATTTAAATGAACCCACGAGCTCACAACCAATAATCCCAGATCATATCATGATCCCAGCGCCGCCTTGTTGACGTTTAAAATTTTTTATTGAGTAATGTTGCTTGCAAACCCATCCTCGAACCCATACATCGGGCCCATCGAGGGTGATCCTTGATTCGTCTGTAAATATCATGATGTTAAAATGTTAATAAAAACAAAATTTTATCATGAAAATGTTTATGCTATTATTAAGAGGAAAGATCAAATTTTGTTTATATTATTTTTTTTAATTTCGAAATACTTTCTAACACGTTCAGTATTATAATTAAAATTTCATTTTTGATTTCCGTCAGGGATTCACGCTATGTTTACGTAAGGCGACTAGTAAGAACATGGAGTCGGTCGAGTAAAGCGATTTTAGGGCGAGTAAATTTTCCCTCGCTCTCGATCTCGGTCGACTGATTTCTTTTAAAAATCTCAAAGGCTGCCTGGATGGGCGTTGTCGTGCAGTGGATATCGACTCGAAACAAGAAATCAGGGAGCCGAGTTCGAATTCCAGTTGAATTTCTTGCATACACTTACGCGCAAATACCCGTGGAAAAGGGAATAATCCATCTCTTCCCTCCACTTATTGGTTAGATAACAGGACAGATTGGGTTCTATAGCCTAGGCGGGTAACCATATACCGCAGAATGCAATGGCAACCTACTGCAGGATAATCTTCTGTTCACTCAGTCATGTCTCTTTCAAGACATGATCGCCCAAGAGTATATCACGGATGGCATTTAATTCACTGACTGATCAGTTTTCAACTGTTTATCTGTGCTGATAACTGAGCTATTTACGGCGGACTTAATGATGTCTGATCAGTTTTCATGTATTTCTTGCCCACTGCAATCTTCTTTCCTTGTGTTTTTTTTTTTTAAATGAGTTTCTTTATTTGATTATTTACATCAGCAAACGTCCTTAATGCTTTACTCCTTGTTTCCCTTGACACCATAGGCGCTTCAGTGGCCTCAAATATGAACGCACTTGACGCATTTGAGTTTCTTATTAACTGTCTTCGGATATGTGATACATTTCGTTTTCTTAAATTCCTAAATTCAGCTTTAGACATTTTTTCTTGGTGAAATTCCCATTTGACATATTTTCTTGATTGTTCGATGATCCTTTTTTAAATCCTTAGAAATTTGAAGCGAATACTTTCCTTTGCTAATTTCTTTGATTATATAGTTCTTTTCATTCATTGTTAGTTCTGTTATACGAGACTTTAATACTAAATTTTAGTTCTTGCTAATAATCTCTTGACACTGCAAATTGCTATAATTCCTAAAAAAAATAGTAAATATCAATCTGAAATTAAAAATTGGGACTTTCATGCTTACTCGCTATACAAAATAATACAAATTATTTCATTGAAAAACACATACATATGAATTTTACATAAAATATTTGACAATACCTCTTTTGCATATAATCTCTAGACGCAGTTTATATGCGCGTGCGAGTGTGTGCGTGCGTGCATGCGTGCGTGCGTGCGTGCGTGGCGTGCGCTCGGGCGGTATCAGGCATTGTGACACGAAATAAAGAATCGGATAGCTGAATTTTAATTCCCGGCAAGTTTGTTGAATTCTCTTGGGAAAGGTATAAATCATTCGCTTCTAAGCCCGCCACATGCTTTGATTTTTATCTGAAAATATTGTTTTCCCTAAAAAGAAATGTTAAATCAAACAATATCCTTTCGCAGAAAAATGGAGTAATCAAACTGAAAATATTTTTCGGTTTTAAATAAGCCACAAATGTTTTATAAACCTAAAAAAAAAATAATAATGAAGTTAGTATCTCTATGATATACAAATTGGTACTAGTAAGACGGTTTCAAATTCAGGTCACGTTCGCTACATTTACTTTCGCACAAATAGCAATAGGAGGGCAAACTTATTTATTCAGCTTTGGATGACATCAATCTAAAAGAAAAAAATCTGATTTAAAATTCTGCTAATCAGTCGGTACGTATCTATCTGTATATCATTGCCCGTTCATTATTGATATAAACATTTTATTTGTATAGATAGATAGATAGATAGATAGATAGATAGATAGATAGATAGATAGATAGATAGATAGATAGATAGATAGATCAGATCTTGGGATCGATATGAACAGACAGCGTTTTATTCGAGCAGACTGAGTTTCCCAATATCGACAATCCCCTGATGATGGACAAAGAGCACAACGACTGAAACATTTTGATAATAAAATGCCCGACTTTGCGGGGCGTCAACCATTTTCGTGAAAGGAATCCTGAGGTTTGAACGGGGAAAATTTATAATCATGATACCGTACTTTTTTTTTTTTTTTAGATTTTTAATGACATTTTTTGTTCGTTTGTATGTTTTAGAACCCCATAGATCAAGGTTTTACGGAATGGGAATCTGTTTGCTAGATACAAAGAAAGTCCATTAAATTTATATGCAATATCTACGTTCTTCCTAATTTTCATCAACGAATTTCCCGATGTAATCAGTTTTCAGCTGTTAATCTGTGATGATTATTCAGTTAATTATTGCTGACTTAACGATGTTTGATAGGTTTGATGAGGTCAGATAGGCAGGTGATCTCAAAAATGACCAACAAGAAGAGGATTGTTAACCCTGGCACATTAACCATCAATTAAAGTTACACCACTACTAACCATGGGTATATCATACCCGATTTTGAAAATATCAAAAAAATATTAAATATAGATCTTTATTTGAAATAGTTTACATGCAGGTACTTCAAAATAGTATTGAGTATTTAAGTGTCTTTCATTCTATATAGCTATATATTTAAACTGATTCCTCGGTAACATTTGTTCAACTCTATTTTTTTCAAGTTACATCAAAGGAAATTTGTTATAGTATTGAGTATTTAAGTGTCTTTCAATCTCTGTAGGTATATATTTAAACAGGTTCATCGGTAAGATAATTTGTTCAGCTCTATTTTTTCAAGTTACATAAAAGGAAATTTGTTATAGTACTGAGTATTTAAGTGTTTTTCAATCTATGTAGCTATCTATTTAAACAGATTCATCGATAATATAATTTGTTCAGCTCTATTTTTTTCAGGTTACAAAAAAGGAAATTTGTTATAGCATTGAGTATTTAAGTGTATTTCAATCTATGTAGGTATATATTTAAACAGATTCATCGTTAATATAATTTGTTCAGCTCTATTTTTTCAAGTTACATAAAAGGAAATTTGTTAAAGTATTGAGTAAATCTGTCAAAGACTTCTTTTGTTTCCAGTCACGTCTTACTGTCCCAGTATATCTAACAGCTTAAAAAAGAAGCTGCATGTTCATTCGTTTTTATTTAACCTTGGAACACTAACAATCAATTAAAGTTACACCACTACTAACCATGTGTATATCATATCCGATGTTGAAGATATCAAAAAAATATTAAATATAAATCTTTATTTGAAATATTTTACATACAGGAACTTCAAAATTTTTACTTTAAGTCAATATTAATAGGAACCAAAAACTATATTTTGTAGGAAAGAAAATAGTTATAATTAAAATGGCGCCATTTGCGCAGGGTACTATATAACCAGATGCGTACTATATATGTTAGTTGTATATACCCGGATGCAGCTTTGAGATTTCACTCGCCGATCGACTCAGTCGATTAAAAACTTAATTGGGCGATTAAGGTTTATTGCTTAACTCATGGTCGATTAAAAATTTCGCAATGAAACGTCTCCCTTCAAATATAGAATCAGAAAATCTGATTCCTTTTACAATCCAAATCTATGCCATTGGAGATTTACAAGTTACTTAGAATGACATACAATGATATTATTGAACTCTTCGGTCTTATGCATGGCGGCGGTTTACGTCGAAATGTGTGGTTAAACAAAAGACAGTGACATCCTGCAATAATCAAAACAAGATCTGATAAATGGAATTTAGATTGACAAGCTCCTGTCTCGCTTTTATCGTTCTGAACAGTGTAAACATTCGTTTAATTAACGCTTCGAGATTGGAGCCAAAATGTCTCTGTCATCCAGATTAAAGACACTCACAGATTTGATAAAATATTATCCTTGACTCAACATCTATATTTCCTCCCTGCTTACGAAAAGTAAAAACGAACGTTTGAAAGAAAGAAAAAAAAATACTCATATTTCTTTCCACCACGCAGTGAAAAACAAATTATACAAGTAATTTTTTTTAATGGAAAATCGTTGAGAAAATCAGATCTGTTATTTTTATATCATCTATGAGATGGAGTTTGTAGTCAAACAGAAGAAAGAAACTACGAATTTAGGTACCTCCACTCAATTGTAAAAAAAAACAGCATATCATGATGTTAAAATGTTAATAAAAACAAAGTTTTATCATGAAAATGTTTATGCTATTATTAAGAGGAAAGATCAAACTTTGTTTTTATTATTTTTTTAAATTTCTAAATCCTTTCTAACACGTTCAGAATTTTAATTAAAATTTCATTTTTTGTTTTCCGTCAGGGATTCACGCTATGTTTACGTAAGGCGACTATTAAGAATATGGAGTCGGTCGAGTAAAACGATTTTAGGGCGAGTAAATTTTCCCTCGCTCTCGATCTCGGTCGACTGATTTCTTTTAAAAATCTCAAAGGCTGCCTGGGTGTGCGTTGTCGTGCAGTGGATATCGACTCGAAACAAGAAATCAGGGAGCCGAGTTCGAATTCCAGTTGAATTCCTTGCATGCACTTACGCGCAAATACCCGTGGAAAAGGGAATAATCCATCTCTTCCCTCCACTTATTGGTTAGATAACAGGACAGATTGGGTTCTATAGCCTAGGCGGGTAACCATATACCGCAGAATGCAATGGCAACCTACTGCAGGATAATCTTCTGTTCACTCAGTCATGTCTCTTTCAAGACATGATCGCCCAAGAGTATATCACGGATGGCATTTAATTCACTGACTGATCAGTTTTCAGTTGTTTATCTGTGCTGATAACTCAGCTATTTACTGCGGACTTAATGATGTCTGATCGGTTTGATGAGGTCAGATTGGCAGGTTATCTAAAAAATGACCAACAGGAAGTGGATTGTTAACTTTCACACAGCCAAAACGAAACTACTGTCATTTAATCGTCTGAGAAAAACCTTTTTGCCATGAATTGGGCTAACCTCTCGGAAAGTTACTCATACCTGCTACCGCTGATATGAAACGGAATCACTATATTGAATAAACTGCTGGGTCTACTGCTTCTCTCTTTTAATCATCATAGAGAAAATGTCCTACCTTCCAACAATATTGGTCACGCAATACACTGCGCCAACTCGGCCTCACTCACTCAGCTGAGAGTTAGAATGACTATTTTGCATCAATAGCTACATCTACTGTTAGGAAGGTCAAGTCACTTTGTCGAGACAGGAAGTTTTTCTCACATGAGTCCATATAATGTAATGGATCTCGATTTAGATTAGCTATCAGGCAAGCAAATAAGTTGGGGGGGGTTCCACAGGCGGTAAGTACGAGAACAAAAAAGGCTGCATGAGTGAAAGTGCCGGTAACATTTGTCTGTATTAACTGTAAAAAGGTGGGACCTAGTCGTCACTATCGTAGCTCGAGTGAATTCATATAGAGTGTGCACCAGCGAGCTAAGCTCGTCGGAAGAGGAAACCGTGAAAATATTTGTAGAAGAGATAGTGAGAAACCACATCGATGAGAAAGTGACTGGAATCAAGCTGCAAGGTCGGGATCGAGTACATTGCATATTCTCCTTTGGATTTTGTCAAGAACCGAGATGAAAAGCAGGGGTGCCCGACCAAAGATGACAGCAGTATTCAATGCACTTATAAAGCATTGAATACTGAACAATCGCTTCACAGATGCAGACAAGATAGCAGAGGATTTGAACATATCAAAGGCAGTGTATTCACCATTTTGGCAAAGACATTTTTCAATGAGAAAGCTGTGTTCACAGTGGGTTCCGCGGTTGCTCACAGTCGATCAAAAACAACAACGCGTCGACGATTCAGAGCGCCTTTGCAAATGTTTCTACGCAGCAAGAAGAAATTTTTGCCTAAATATATGACAATGGATGAAACATGGATCCACCACTTCACTCCGGAGTCAAAATGGCAGTCAGCTGAGTGGATAGCAGTAGGTGAAAGCCGTCCAAAGCGACCAAAGACTCAATTATCAGAAGGCAAGATTTTGGCACTCAATACTTTGGAATACGCAAGGTATTTTGTTCATCGATTACCTTGAGAAAGGAAGAACCATCAATAGTGAAAATTACATAGCCTTATTGGTGCGTTTGAATGAAGAAATCGCCAAAAGACGGCTACAAATGAAGAAGAAAAAGTGATCCTTCACCAAGACAACGCACCATGTCACAGGTCGATCGCAACGGTTGCAAAACTACAAGAATTGCACTTCAAACTGCTTCCGCATCCACCGTATTCTCCAGATCTGGCTCCCAGTGACTACTGTTTGCAGACCTCAAAAGAATGCTCCAGGGAAAGAGATTTGGCTCTAATGAAAAAGTGATATCGGAAACTGAGTCGTATTTTCAGGCCAAAGACGAATCGTTTTACAAAAATATGCATCGATTTGTTAGAGAAGCGTTGGGATTTACTGCACAACAATACCAACACATATGGGAACGTTGATGTCTCTGTGAATGAGCGTTTTTTTATTGCTCAAAGAATGTGATGTATTTTGAAAAGAAAGTTTTGATTTTTTAATTATCCATTTATTTTCATATTTTTCACTGTTTCTTATATCACAATTTTCTTATATTATTATACATTTAAAATCCTTAATTATTAAAAACATTTGTTTATATTTAAAGATTAATTGTTTTAAAAATAAATTTGTTTATCTTTTTAAGGTAATTTGTAGCCGTAGCCCGAACCCTAAACTTAAACATTGCTCTAGCCCTAGTCACTTAACTCTAGCCCTATCTCTTACCCTAGACTTAACCTCAGCTCTAGCCATGGGCTCTTAACCCTAGCCCTAGCCATAAAACTAGTCTTAACCATAGCGCTTGCCATAGCCCCCTATTCCTATCCCTATCCCTAGCCCCTTAACCCTAGCCCTGGCCTTAGCTCTAGCTCTAGCCACTTAAACCTAGCCCAAGCCATAATAATTGTGTGTATATGTCTATATAAATTTATCGATATCCATATACACATACTTACGAAATTTTACGAAATGGGTTAACTCCGATATATGCTTAGTTTATTTGTTTAAACATCATTATGAGCTTAGATCACTGGTGCTACCTAAGCATGAATTTACATGTGATACTAGATTAGCAACTAGGTCCCACCCTTTTACAGTTAAACAAATAAGATGTAACCGTAAATTCTACTCCAACAGCTTCTTTTCTCGCGCTTCCCGCCTGTGGAACTCCCTTCCACAGGTCTGCTTTCCCAACAGCTACAATCTCCAGGTGTTTAAATGTAGGGTCAATAGACACCTCGTATCACACTAACTCCCAATTATTCTCAGAACACTCTCATCTACCCAACCCTCCTTCTCTGTATCCTTACCCGCCTATCACCCACCCTCTGACATTTCTTATATTTAATCATCCTTTCTCTACTCTATGTAGCACCCTGCGCAGTAGTGGCAGTGACATGCCTTGCTCGGGGTGAAACACTTATAAAAAAAAAAATTTAATGGATAATTGTATTTGAGTAGATGCGCTGTTTTATTATTGTTATTATTAAACAGTATATTTACATATATATATTATATATATTATATTATATAATTATATATTATATATATATATTATATTATATACATATTATATTATATATATATATTATATTATATATATATTATATTATATATATATTATATTTATTTACATCTAACCCTCTAATTAATCGAGAAATCTTGTTAGTAAAAAATGAAGGATTCGAACCTCCGTCCCCTAGGGGAAACCGTCAGTCGATCTAACGCGTCTTGACCGCTCATCCACGATAGACTTACTTTCAAACAAAACCTGAAATAGTGTTTTTAAAAAAACATTTTCATGAATATGCATATTTTTATTAAAGGAACAAAAAGTGTTGGTAAAGAGGAAAAAGTTGATGGGAGAAACAAAAGCAAGATATTATGGAAAGACAGCATCGCTCACATTAACTCAGGATTACGTTTCTCACAACAAAAACCTATATTTAGACACTGAAATACACTTTAAAACATTAGGACCAGTTTATTTAGATTACACCAAAAAAAGTTCATTCATAGAAATCAACAGTAAGTTAGATGAAAATTCTCAAAATAAATATTAATATGTTAATACATATGTTGGGCTGTGCGATCTTTTGCATAAGAGCAGATAGATAGATAGATAGATAGATAGATAGATAGATAGATAGATAGATAGATAGATCATAAAGAATAACAGATAGATAGATCGATAGATAGATAGATAGATAGATAGATAGATAGATCATAAAGAATAATAGATAGATAGATAGATAGATAGATAGATAGATAGATAGATAGATAGATAGATCATAAAAAATAACAGATAGATAGATAGATAGATAGATAGATAGATAGATAGATAGATAGATAGATAGATATGGAAAGAGTTGATAGATAAAGAGTTAAATCGCTAGATAAATATGAACAGATTGTGACGGATACATATGAACACACTGTGATAAAGATGCATAAACTGTATAGATAGTGTTGTGGGATATCCCCTTTTTGTATATGATGATGGACTCGACTGGGTGTACATATACTACAGCCATAGAGAAAGTTGTAGCTGCAGTTGGCAGTGGAGAGTCATCGTAGAGATGCGTTACAGTTATCAGACAGTTCCGAGAGATACCGAATTTACCCGGAGACCAGACTACCTCAGAACTCCATTCAGCTGGAATGATATACTCGGATATACTCTTTCCAACGACTTCACTTCAAGACTTATATATATATATATATATATATATATATATATTTGTACTAAGAGTATTCCTGGATTTACTAACCTGCTTTCAAGTTTGTATATTACGTTCAGTATAACCTACTTTTCTATCTCAACATCTGTTTTGTTGTTCATTATTTTGTGAGGTTTCTCACCCGGAATTCACAAGTTATTTAATGCCAAAAAGGTGGGGGTTTAATGTATTTTTTTAATGTTTAGTTATACTGAGAAGGTCGTTTAGTTAAATTTTTATTATTATTTTTTATATATCTTTTTATTATTTTCGAACATTGAAGATGTCTTCTAGTTTTGTAACAAAAACGTATTGCTGGTAATCTAACCATCTAACTATTGTGCGATCTCTCCTTTGTATATGATAATGGACTCGAATGAGTGTACATATACTCCTGCTATAGAAAGAACAGTAGTTACAGTTGGCAGTAGAGAGTATTCGTAGAGATTCTTTACAGTTATCGGAGAGATACCGAACTTACCCAGAGACTACCACATCAGAAATCAGACTAGCTCTGAGCTCCACTCAGCTAGAATAATATACACGGATATATCATACAATTTCCAACGACTTCACTTCAAGACTTGTATATATTTATTTCTTACTAATAGTACTCCTGGATTTACTAACCTGCTTTCAATTTTGTATATTATGTTCAATATAACCTACTTTTCTATCTCAATATCTGTTTTCGCTATTCATTATTTTGTGCTGTTCCTCATACGGAATCCAGAATAAATTGGCGACGAAGATTCGTTCACAAGTCGCCACAATAAATTGGCGACGAAGACTCGAACTCACGTATACCACACAACAACAGAACTCATACAGAACAACCTAAACGCTATAGTGCCACACAGGTCGACTACAAACAATTTGGTGACACTATCGCAGATAATCAGGTGGCATTTTAACTTTTGAACAAAAAGAAATAGAATAGAAAAAGTGTAAGAAGGGAATTGAAAGTCAATATTTTTCCCCTTTAACAGGAATATTTTCCACAAAATTTTCTACGAAATTAATTGCCAAAAAGCAATAGTTAAAAAACAAAACCCCTCACTGAATCAAAGCAGTAAACCATGGATGACTTTCAGAAATCATAAAAAATTATACAAGTAAGTAAATTTTTTATGGAAAATCGTTAAGAAAATCTTGAGATCTGTTATTTTTATATCATCTATGAGATGGAGTTTGTAGTCAAACAGAAGAGAGAAACTACGAATTTAGGTACCTCCACTCAATTGTCAAAAAACCCCCAGCATATCAAGATGTTAAAATGTTAATAAAAACAAAGTTTTATCATGAAAATGTTTATGCTATTATTAAGAGGAAAGATCAAATTTTGTTTTTATTATTTTTTTTTAAATTTCTAAATACTTTCTAACACGTTCAGAATTTTAATTAAAATTTCATTTTTGATTTCCGTCAGGGATTCACGCTATGTTTACGTAAGGCGACTATTAAGAATATGGAGTCGGTCGAGTAAAACGATTTTAGGGCGAGTAAATTTTCCCTCGCTCTCGATCTCGGTCGACTGATTTCTTTTAAAAATCTCAAAGGCTACCCGCATGTGCATAATCATAAAAAGAAGTGAGCAAAGACAATATAAATTCGAAGAAGCACAAATTAAATTAGAAGAAAGAAAAATGGAAATGCAAAAGGCAAATTGAAGAAAGACAATTACAACTACAAGATCTATTACTAAAATCAACAAGCAACATACAAGAAAGGAACACGGAAAAAGAGGAGACGTTTTTGCAAAATGCTGTGTAGAATGCAATAGAAACCTTTAAGTACTCGATTGATAAAGACAAACATTTTAAAGAATATTACAGGCGATATGAAGACATTTTTAATCTTGATTTTCAGAAATGGGCTGAAAAGAAAAAGTTAAGGCTTTTGCCCAGAAAATTAGGTACTGAGGAATACACTAAATTTGTAGATTATATTCTACCAAAGAAAACGAATGACTTAACGTTCGAGAAGGCATTGACAAGCCTCGCTGAGCTATTTAAAATTTCTTTGTTTCACAAAAGGTAGAAATGCCTTAATCTCGTGAAAGACAAAACCGAGGATTATTCAACATTCGCAGCCATCGTAAATAAATATTAAGACGACTTTATATTGGCTGAACTAACTCCAGACAACTTTAAATGCCTCTTATTTGTCCAAGGATTAATCGCTGCTAAAGACAGCGAAATGTGAATACGAATGCTTGCCAAACTACAAAACGAAAAATGAAACAGGTTTAACGCTGCAAAACCTATCAGAGGATTGCAAAAATGCCTAAGTACTAAAAAAGACATTAAAGATATTGAAGAATCAGGAGTCGCGCATATTCGTAAGTTATACAAAACTTTAGGTTTTTCACCCTCACCAAAAGTAAAACAAGATTTTAATGACAAAATTACAAGATATAAAACAACTATAATTTAAAGACAAAACTACAAGATATAACGCAACTAGTGGCAGAAATCAAATAAAAAACAAGCCCCCACCCCCCTCTGCATGTTATAAATGTGGTGGATTGCATTAGGTTAGAGATTGTCGGTTCAAATAACAAATTGTCTAGCGTGTGGAAAAATGGGACACAAGGCAGCTGTATGCAGAAACAAAAAACAGTCTAGTAGGGTAAGATCTACTAGAGTGGAATATGAAAACAAACAAAACACGAGGAAATGTGTAGAACTTGAAATATTGAAAAAGGAGATCAAACTACAATTGGATTCAGGTTCGGACTTAATAATAATCAACCTACAGACATGGTGAAAACTGAATAGGCCGACCATGTTACACACGCACAAAAATTGTTAAATCTCTAACAGGAAAACAGATTAATTTCGAAGGTTAAATAATTGTGAATGTGAAATGTCAGAGAGAAACAAAAAAATTCAAAATGCACGTTATGAAAAACACACATAACCTGGTAGAAACGGACTGGATGCAGAAATTTAATGTATGGAATTTACCCATTAGTACTTTTTGCAAAACAAATAAAATGTGAGCCTTCAGAAGCCACGAAATTGAAGGAAAAATTATATAATTTCTAGAGATATTCTTTTCAAGTGGGTTCGGACTATGTAACAAATTCGCAGCAAAAATCGAGCTAAAGCAGAATGCTCAGCCAGTATTTAAAAAAAAGGTGAAACGTACCTTTCGCTATAACAGATAAAAGAAATAAAGAGCTTGATAGACTAGAACAAACTGGGATAATTTAAAAAATAGATTTCAACGAATGGGCGGCACCGGTAGTATATGTGAAGAAAAAAATTGGAGACACTCGCGTGTGTGCTGATTTTTCCTCTGGTTTAAACAACGCGATAAAAGATTATCATTACGCATTGCCGAGCCCGGAAGAAATATTCACCAAACTTAATGGTGGGAAAGTTGTTTCGAAAATAGACCTCAGTGAAGCGTATTTGCATATTCCAGTAACAGAGGAGAGTACAAATATATGATGTATAAACAGGCACAAAGGACTCTATAAATACAACAGATTACCATTCGGAATAAAGGTAGCTCCGGCGATTTTTCAGCAGACAATGGACACCATGCTTTTGGGACAAAACTTCACCACTGCGTATCTAGATGACATTCTAGTCAAAAGTGATAGTATGGAAGACCACGCGACACATATCAAGGAGGTTTTCAAAAGAATACAGGACTTTGGTTTCAGAGTAAAAAAAAGAAACAATGGGATTTTCTCTTAAAGGAAATAAAATATTTAGGCCACATTATTAATGAGAATGGCATAAAACCAGACCCAGAGGGAGCATCAGAAATTAAAAACATGCCTGAGCTTAAAAACGTCGCGGAATTACAAAGTTTTCTCGGTCTTTCAATTTATTATGGAGAATTCATCGCTAGCATGCACAATTTGATGGCATCCCTCAACAAATTAATGAAGATGTCCAGTGGAGCTGGTCGGAGGATTGTAAAAGTCTTTTAGAGAAATTATAATGAAATTAACGTCAGACTTAACATTGACACACTTCGATCCCAAAATAAAAATTATTATTGCAAGCGACGCAAGCTCACACGTTGTGGGAGCTTGTTTTTTTTTTGTTTTTTGTTTTTTCATAAAATGCAGGATGGCACAAGAAAACCGGTAGCCCACGCATCGAGATCGCTTCTAACTGCCGAAAGAAATTATTCTCAAATAGAAAAAGAAGCATTGGGCATAATAACTGCCATAACTCGCTTTCATACATTTATATATGGAAGACAGTTTACGCTACAAACGGATCATAAACCTCTCCTTAACATATTTCTATCAAAGAAAGAATTACCAGTACCACAACTAGACTCCTGAGTTGGGGAACAATATTACTAAACTATAATTTCAAATTAGAATTCATACTATCGAAAAAAAATAGGACATGCAGATGGTTTATCGAGAGTGATACCTATGAAAAGTGAAAGAGTCGAGAATCCATGCGGACTACGCAAGACCCATTGACGGTTACTACTACTTAGTAATGGTAGAAAGTTTTAGTGAATCGCCTGAAGTTTTCAGGCATAAAAATTCAACAACAGAAAATAACATAAACTGTTAACACGAACTATTCGCTAGATTTGGCGTTGTAGATTGCTTAGTAACGGACAAAGGTACGCAATTTACTTCAAGTGATTTCCAATAATTTTGCGAGACTTACCAATTAAAACACATAAAAATAGCGCCTTACAATCCACGGTCGAAGGGCTTAGCCGAAAGATTCGTGGTTACTCGAAAGAGAGCATTAAAAAACTGGAGATGAACCAACGGAAATAGCGTTACAATAGATAGATAGATAGATAGATAGATAGATAGATAGATAGATAGATAGATAGATATGAAAAAAACTGTGATGCATAGAAAGACAGACCGACAGAAATATATATGAATATGAACAGACACTGATAGATAGATAGATAGATAGATAGATAGATAGATAGATAGATAGATAGATAGATAGATATTAAAACTGAGATGGATAGATAGATAGATAGATAGATAGATAGATAGATAGATAGATAGATAGATATGAAAAAAAACTGTAATGCATAGAAAGACAGACCGACAGATATATATATAAATATGAACAGACTCTGATAGATAGATAGATAGATAGATAGATAGATAGATAGATAGATACATACATACATACATACATACATACGTACAAACATACATACATATAAACTGATCCAGATAGATAGATAGATAGATAGATAGATAGATAGATAGATAGATAGATAGATAGATAGATATTAAAACCGAGATAGATAGACAGACAGACTGATAGATAGATAGATAGATAGATAGATAGATAGATAGAAATGAACAGATTGATATGTGTGTGTGTGTGTGTGTGTTTGTGTGTGTGTGTGTGTGTGTGTGTGTGTGATAAATAATTATGAACAAACTGAAATCGATGCATCGAAAGAGAAAGAGTAACTTAGAGAGTGTTTTTCATATATGTTCCTGTTTGTTTATATTCGGTCAGATATGATCAGTCATTTATATAAGGTAGGTAGAAGCGAGATAGAGAAAAACATTCAGATTTGTATTTGTATGCTTGTGTGTGTGTGTGTGTGTGTGTGTGTGTGTGTGTGTGTGTGT
>JBBBDQ010000863.1:697500-767500 GCA_037127315.1 Ascarosepion bandense
CACTGGTGCCTTCTCAACAGGTGTTTGCTCGTGCAACCAGATTGGCAACTGGGTCCCACCCTTTCACAGTTAGAAGTTTAAATGCAATGTCAATACTCACCTACTAACCACTTGACTCTAGCCCTTCCCCCACCCCGTATATCCCTTCCTTTCTCTCCTAGCTTGAAACTGTCATTTCACCTGCATTCTCATCTTTCTATTGCTCTTTTCTAATTGGTTTTTACTCCTCTTCTCTCTTATAATTAATTTTCTTTCAGTTATGTAGCCCCCCCCCCCCCGCACATCAGTGGCATTTCCGCCTTGCTCGGGGTGAAATGATTAAAAAAAAACCTCCAAGTGGACAATGTTAGGATGGATTTGCATTTATTTTGTGATTATTTAAAAGATTATCTCGTATTTTATTATTATGAGAATTAATGATGTTGTGAATGATGTGAATATTCCTGGTTAAAAAATTACTCATTTTTCATATTTTTCTATTAAAAATCTTACTTAGTGAGTTGTTAACATTAAAATACTTAACGTTAATTTCCAGAAAGTATAGACTTATATTAATGTCAGCTTATTTGCAAAAAAAAGAACGTTGAACCTCATAAGGTTCCGTTTTCTTTTCTTTTTTTTTCTATTTTTCTATATTGTACCTATTATGTTTTTTACTTTCTTTTCTTTCCCCTTTCTTTTCCTTTTCTTGATTTCTTATTTGCTTTTGTTGTCTTCAATTTTTTCTTCTTTCTTTATTAAACCTTTTTGCCTTGTACGAAGAATTTCCAAAAACAGAAAGTGAAGTTGAGGCTTCATAAAATAAATTTTGAATAAAGCGTTTATTGTGCACTGATGAGACAATGTTTTATTTTTCAATATTGAAAAACAAGATACAATTTTGTAGTAGTTATTTACATATAATGTTAAATAATAAATAAATATTTTATTAAATGTAAATATCTATTTATTGAGCCCTGTTTGAAATGGATGTTTTCAATGTGACAATGTTATTCTTCATTTTTTACATTTGTATAATTAGTTAGTTTTTGATCATGTTAAAATTAGACCAGTACACAGTTGCATTAAAAAGGGTTAAAAACAATTATGTTGTAGAAAGTTTCAATTGTTTTCCATTTGTAAACAAGTTATTACGCGAAACATGTAAGTAAGCCTTCATAAGTAAGCCTTCTAGTGGGTATAAAGTGGGTGCTCGATTTTCTATTGTTATGAAGTAATAAACTGATCTCCCACTAATTACTAATAATTAATACAATTCGTCTCTTCTCTCTTCAGCTATACTTTAAATAGCAGGATAGAAAATCTTCTGCCCAGTCAGTTATGTCTTATAAAGAGACATGATCGCCCAAAGCGTGTATCACGTATTGAATATAAATGAATAAAACGTAATTTTAATTTATTTTTTAAAAAGAGAAAACTGATAAAGAATATAAATTTATTTATGACTCTATGTATATCGGTGTTCCTGTCGACAGAATACGTCATGAGTGTGAGACTTAAAAAGGACTGAGATTTGATGTTTTGAATCGCCTTGAGAAAAATATTGACATACTAATAACATTTTGACTTTTGTTTATAAGCTGTTATCTATTAACCATCACAGATAATAGCTCCTACCCCCGGATTAGCATGGATCAGTCTAGTCTCACTGAAAGGAAAACACTGCGCCTACTCGGGTTAACAACAGACCTCAAGTTGAATGACTATATCGAATCCATAGCTAAATCCGCTGCTAAGAAGGTCGGTTCCCTGCGTAGAGCCAGGAAGTTTTTCCCGTCTGAAACCACCCTGCACATATATAAATCTACTATCCGCCCGTGCATTGAATACTGCTGCCATATCTGGTAGGTTGCCCCTGCTATCCACCTAGGGGTCCTTGACAAAATCCAACGAAGAATCTGTCATGTGATCGAACACGACTTGGCAGGTCAGATACAGTCACTTTCTCACCGGTTTCCCTGTGTCTCTTCTACAAATACTTTCACGGCTTCGGCTCCAATGAACTTAGCTCTCTGGTGCCCCCTATGTATGAATTTACTCGAACCACAAGATTAGCAACTAGGTCCCACCAATAAAATGTAAAACGCAAATTCTACTACATAAGCATTTTTCTCGCAATTTCCCCCTGTGGAATTCCCTTCCTTTTACTTGCTTCCTTGATTGCTACATTCTTCAAGAATTAAAATGTAAAGTCAATAGACATCTCCTATCTCACTGACTTGCATCCTCTGTCTCACTCAACTTTCTCCGTCCACATCATTCTCATCAGTATCCTCATCCTTCCTGACATCCCCTATAACCTGTCACTCTTTCTCATAACTTTCCTTCTATGTAACCCCCTGCACATCAGTGGCAGTAAACTGCCTTATTTGGGGCGATATGTTTATTTGCCTTGATAAAGTCTTTCAGAGAACACAGTGTGTTGGTTAAGATATGTTTTAGTCTGTCACGATATCGTAGGCGTTGAGCATATTAATTCACTGCATAGGAAGATGGTTGTCTTTTGCTCTTCATTTTTATGGTAGTATTCACCAACTTAGACAAGGAGACTGCCCAGAAGAGATGCAGGAGATCCAGTCATCGTCTGAAGGCCGTGATTGAATCCAAAAGTTATTTTATTGAATATATTTACTCTTTCATGGTTGAAGAAATTGTTGTGTAAATTTGGAGAATATATCTGTTAAAATGAAATATCAGTGTTATTTTTTTTTTTTTTTGCATAATTTAGTCGACAATTTTTCCATCGCAATCTGTAGCTTAAAAGTACGTATAACACAACAATGCTGCTGGAAACAAATTACAAGCATGTTTTAAATTTGCATTGTTTATGTTGTGGATCCCGGGAATGGGAACAGCACAAAATTAAAGGAACAACAACCGGAATTTTAGTTCTATCATCTGGTTTACGCGTAATTATGAAGAAATTACCTTTTAAAAAGAAGGCAATAAAAAAAAAAACTTTTTTAAAATTATGTCTGAATTAAAAATTGCGTTGTGGTGCAGTGGATATCGGCTCGGAACGAGAAATCGGGGAGCCGAGTTCGAATTCCAGTTGAATTCATTGCATTCACTTACACGCAAATACCCTTGGGAAAGGTATTAATCCGTCTCTTCCTTCCAGTTATGGGTTAAATAACAGGACAGATTGGGTTCTATAGCCTTGGCTGGCAACCAGTCTACCGCAGAAAGCAATGGCAACCTACTGCGGGATAATCTTCTGCCCAGTCAGTCATGTCTCTTTCGAGACATGATCACCCAAGCGTGTTTCCCGTATGGCACTTAACTGACTGACTCCCAAAATCTACTGACTGATTCCGCATTCAATAAATTGGATGAATTGGACAGGGATTCGAAGGGAATATTAAAAAATCTGAGATTTTTCATTACCTGCGAAATGTTTGGGAACTACGGTCATTTACTTTTCTTTTTAAATACTGTTTGAAAGAGTGCCAACAATTTGTGAAGCCATAGTTAAAGTGGTGTTTTTTTTAATAACGCAAAAGTAAGATACTGTGGTATGATTTTTTAAGATTAAATACTTAATAATAAAGGCAAATATACTATCGTTATTGAAATGTTTTATTTTCCCTCAAAAGCTTCAAAGTTTTTCATATATTTCATTTCAGTTACAAAGAATTTGTCTCTTTAATAGAGCAGATTCAGGCATCTGGATTATTAAATAGACAAACTCTATGTACCTATCAACGCTATCGAGCACTTTACGATAAAAAAAACCCTGCTTGCCATAATACATTGCATCAGTAATAACCACTGAAAAAACAACCTTGGCGCTAAATACTGTCTCAAATTAAACACTATATAATATAGAATCTGTAATGTGATAGATCCCGACTTGGCAGCTCGGATACAGTCACTTTCTCACAGGCGCAATGTGGCTTCCCTTTGTCCTTTCTAAAAATACTTTCGTGGCTACTGTTCCAATGAACTTAGCTCAATGGTGCCTCCTATATATAAATTTACTCGAGCCACAAGAAAGTTCCCACCCTATAACTGTAAAACCAATGAATTGTAAACGCAAATTCAACTCCAACAGATTCTTTTCTCGCACTTCCAGCCTGTGGAATTCCCTTCCATTTACTTGCTTTCCCGACAGCTATAATCTCCAAAAAATTTAAATGTAAAGTCAATAGTCATCTCTCATCCTCTTTCTCCGTCCACTCTATTCTCATTAGTATTCTCATTCTTACCCACTTCCTAACACCCTCTATAACCTGTCACTCTTTCTCATAATTTTCCTCCTATGCAACCCCCTGCAAAACAGTGGCAATAAAAGGCCTTGCTTGGGGCGATATAATATTATTTTTTCTTTTCTTAACCATATCACCCCGAGCAAGGCGGTAACGCCACTGATATGCATGATGTGGCTACATAAGAGTAAAAAGATTAGGGGGCTACATAAGAGTAAAAAGATTAGATAGAAGGAGAGTGAAGAGAAACACGAACCAGTTAGAAAGGAGAAGAGAATGATGGGAATACAGGTGTGATGACAGTTGCATAGGTTGAGAGAAAGGAAAGGATATACAGGGTGGTGTGGAAAGAAAGAGATGAGTATTGACATTGCATTTAAATTCCTGGGGGTTGTAGCCGTCAGGAGAGCAAGAATATGGAAGCGAGTTCCACAGGCAGAAAGTGCAAGAAAAGAAGCTACAGGAGTAGAATTCTCGTCTGCATTTGGTTGATCTAACTGTGAATGGGTGGGACCCAGTTGCCAGTCTGGTTGCACGAGTAAATATATTCTGACCCTTCTGTTTTAATTTATATTCTTTTATTAAAGATATAATTTTATTATTATTTGATTTTTTACAAACAGACTGATATATATCTTTTTATATGTGTGTGTGTCAGTGTGTGTGTGTGTGTGTGTGTAACACATTTCTAATATCAGAACAATATGAAGCAATTTAGCCTGCCTGCAGTTAGAGTGTCCATAATCTTTTTCTTTCCGAAGTATTTTACGTAAACAATCAACAGATTTGTGATATACTAATGACACTCTATTATTCCAGCAAAACAACATTAGCTGACCTTGTCGATCAATTAAACGAAGTCCAACGTACAATAGAATTCACTTACGAAACAGAAACATGAAAAAAGCAACCATTCAAGCAAGTCCAACAAAACAAGATACATTATTCTACCTACGAACTCTATCACAATCACAATTGAAAAGAAATTATCTGAACTTAAAATAAAATTTATTACAAATACTCTTAATGCAATAAGAAACGTAATACAAAACTAAATAATAATAAACTAACATTTGAAGGATCTATTTACTTAATCCCTATAATGATTGCTGCAAGGAGTACATCGGTGAAACTTCAGGGAATTATAAGGAAGATTATATGTACACAAAGAATTATTTTACAAACAAACACACTTAATGCGTTAGTCTCTGTTATGGTGAAATATACCTATTCCTCAAATAATGGACTCTCCTTCCTATGTAAATAAGAGTTAACAGGAAGTTAACTCGAGAATTTCTTGGGAAGTTCATAGGAGTTCTTAGAAGTTCTAGAAAGTTCTTTAGAGTTCTATTGAAGTTCAGTAGAGCTACTAGGCAGTAGGTCATATTCGTCGGCAGTTAGCCGAATACTAAGGAGTCAGCTTTCAGTGAAAGATTATCAAGTTCGAATAGCAACCGACGTAGCACGATAATAACTTTCAGTACGAAAAGTAGTCCACAACAGTCTCTAAACTTAATGTGTATATATATATATATATATAAACAGAGCATCTACATATACTCAAATATTTGTATCCATTAAAATTAACGATGAGCAATAAATTAAAATAAGTCAGATTAATAAACAAAAACTTAATTTCTAAAAATATGCCATTGTTTCTGTTAAGATACGAGACTGAGTAGAGATGTATCTTGCGAGAAAAGTCTGTATTCAAAATTACTATTCAAATTTGCTTGATCAGGAGGGTTTCTGTGGCCGAACTCGTCATATATATCTATATATATATATATAGCCTTTGAGAATTTAAAACGGAAATCACTGGACCGGCAGTCGAGAGCGAGGGAAAATTTACTCGCCCCAAAATCATTTTACTCAACCGACTCCATTTTCTTAATAGTCGCCTTACGTAAACGTAGCGTGAATCACTAACGGAAACAAAAAATGAAATTTTAATTAAAATTTCGGACGTGTTAGTAAAGTTTTTTTTTAAATAATAACCACAAAATTTGATCTTTCCTCTTAAAATTACCATAAACATTAAATACCATAAACATTTTGATTATAAAACTCGTTTAAAATATATTTTACATATATTTATATCTGACACAAATTATTAAATAAAAATGCCTTTTATTGTACCTTTCATTAATTTATTTACTGCTAAATAAAAAAAAACTTAAGTTCTCACTTATCTGGTGTGGCTTTCCTCTGTCTTTTCTACAACTACCTGACACGCTTATATTCCTGATGCATCCTTTACATGAATTTGCAAGGGCTACTAGACTGGCAACTAGGTCTCAACCTTTTAACGTTAGAACAGCTAAATATAACCACCACTTCTACTCAGACAGTTTCTTTTCCAGCACCTCCCACCTGTGGAACATTTGCTTCCCTGATAGCTACAACTTCAAAGGTTCAAGGGCAA
The DNA here is from genome assembly GCA_037127315.1 of Ascarosepion bandense. NCBI lineage: Eukaryota > Metazoa > Mollusca > Cephalopoda > Sepiida > Sepiidae > Ascarosepion > Ascarosepion bandense. The sequence goes on from JBBBDQ010000863.1 coordinate 704,134, forward strand.
GGTCAAATGCCTTTTTTATCTCCCTGATTTTCATCTTTCCCTTATCCTTTCCTCACCACTCTCGTATATTGTTCTTCTAGCTCTGCTCTCAACGCCCTGCGCACTAGTATTCTCGTCTTTCACTTGTCTTTTCTCCGTCACTGCCTGTAATTTGATGGTCTTTCTCTTACTCTCCTTTAATGTAACCTGTTGCACACCAGTGGTAGTACTGCCTTAGGTGGGGGGAAATAATTAAAAAAAAAAAAATAGAACCTTCTCAAAGTGTGATCATTTTCTGGTTCCAGCCAAGAGTTGTGCATAGAAATGTATTTCTAATTGTATCGGTTTATGTTGCGTTGAAAAGCAGAAATGAAGGTCATTCGCTGGAGGCAGATAATAAGGATAAAGTTGGATTAATATTATTGTTTAATCTACGGCTATATCGTATTGAATACACCGGTTCCCTTCCGATCACCGCCGTTAAGCAACATCGAGCTTGGTCAGTACTTAAATGGGTGACTATTTGGGAATGCCAGGTGCTGTAAACGTAAGGACCAAGAATGGTCCTCCGGGGTTGTGTGCAGGGCTAACAACCTTGCCCAGTAAAAAACAGTTTGATACAAAAACAGCAACAAAAAGTTGCTGCCCTATGCACCATCTGGGTGTGATGGACAAATGATGAATATTGTTTTGTTTATTTTTTTAATCATTTCACTCCAAACAAGGCGGTACCACCACTAATGTGCAGGTGGCTACATAACAAAGTTAAAGTTTTAGGCAGGAGGAGAGTGAAAAGAAAGACGAACTAGTTACAGAGGGTGACAGAGAAAGAGCATGAGAAGGATGCGAACACAGAAGTGAAAACATTTGCGAAGGTGGAGAGAAAAGAAAAGAACAAGAGACACGTTGTGATGTAGCAAAGACTGGAGTCAAGTGGATAAGAGATGGGAATTGACATTGCATTTAAATTCCTGGAGGTTTTAGCCGTCAGGAAAGCAAATATATGGAAGGGAGTTCCACAGGCGGGAAGTGCAAAAAAAAAAAAAGAAGCTGATGTAGTAGAGTTGCCGGCTGCGTTTGCTTGATCTAATTGTAAATGGGTGGGACCTTGTTGCCAGTCTGGTTGCACGAGTAAATGCCTGAGAAGGGGGCACCAGTGAAATAAGTTAGAGTAGAAGTCAATAAAATAATTGTAGAAGGTACAGCGGGATACCACATCCGGCCGGTGAGAATGTGGCCGGAGTCGAGCTATCTGGTCGGGACCAATCACATTACAGATTCTCCTTTGGAGTCTGTCGAGAACACTGAGACGAACAGCAGTTGGATTTCGATTCTGTTATTCCTGATATTTGTAGAGAAACTGAGTCAGATCAAGAGATTTGTAGATTTAAATGTGGAAAACTTCTTGTGAGGGTTTAATTCTTTCAAAGCATCTCAATCTTCTGTAGTAGTCTTTTCGCTTTTTTGCCTGAGACCTAACTAAGATGGTCGCCATGTCAAGTTTTCACGGTTCAAAATTTGTAAGATTACAATTCTTCCAAAACGTTTCTGCTTCTACTCTTTGAGAAAGTTTATCTTGTTTGTGACGGCAACATCAATCACGAAGCATATTTTGCCCTCTTATCATGAACTGCGATGTCTATTCGGAGAGTCGTAATTGTCTGCATTGAGTTCCATAAATCATTTCATTACGGGATTGGTCGATATTATGGACTACATGTGGTACGTAGTCAAACTAATTTCTAGCTGTTTTATACTTTATAGAACGAAAATTAAGTTTATTATTATACTGGTTTTATTTAATTTTTATACAGTTTTATGCATATACGATGGTTTTGCATTTGTAATTATCATTAATTTTGTAGTTCCAAGTCGATTCATGTCTACTATTTACGTCTTCAGAACTAATACCCTTTCTTCTTATTATTTTTCGCCTTCTTTAATCTTCTTCAATTTGCTTTGCTCTTTCAGGACGTAGTCGTTCATGGCCTTCCATCTCCCTATTACTGGTGGCTCTTAGCACGCTTTCTCCTTTTACACCACGCATCCCCCGTTCTGCTATCCACCCGCCCAGGCCAGTCACGTATGTTACACGCTGTTTTCACCTGTATCTCTTTCCCTCTATCTGGCCTGTTAGTATCAGATTCTCCAAGTCCTCCTTTCTTATTGCATGTCCCAGGAACTTTAGTTGTCTCTTCATGATGCTCAGTATTAATTTCCTTTTTCTATCTATCTCAATCTGACCACACGTTTCATTCTATTCTATTCTATCTATCTATCTATCTATCTATCTATCTATCTATCTATCTATCTATCTATCTCAGTCTGTTCATTATCTATCTATCTATCTATCTATCTATCTATCTATCTATCTATCACAGTCTGTTCATTATCTATCTATCTATCTATCTATCTATCTATCTATCTATCTGTCTATCTCTGCCATGATAACATGCTAGGACTTCCAATTCAAATTGAATTCAACGACATACCTTGCAAATGTATACACTCGTACGTACATATAGACTTATGTATAAAGCTGGCTGATATTTACAAATAGATTCAAGTGTAAACCTGACCAATGTATATAGACACAAATATAAACCCGACAAATGTTTACATATATCAACAAGCATAAAAACCACTACGTTTTACATCGAATATCAAGTATTAACCTAATCAATGTTTACATTGATTGGGTTAATATAGAAACATGCCCACTAATGGTATATATACTCGAGAATACATATAGACTGAAGTATAAACTTGATCAATGTTTACATATGTATACAGCTATAAACCCAACCAAATGTTTACATATAGACAAATATTATATCCACCATTCTCATTTCACAAGCGAATACATGGTAAATGATACTCAGGTTTGGTGCATATGTTTGTATGCACATAATTATTAGAGTCGAGGATATGTGTGTTTTATGTGGTAATGTTGTTGAAGATATATTTTGTAATTCAGCTTGATTTCTTTAAGAAATAGTAGGAGATATATATATATATATATATATATATATATATATTAATTATTTCACCCCAAGCAAAGCATTCCATTGCCACTATTGCGCAAGGGGTTACATAGGGGAAAGTGATGAGAAAGAGTGGTTAGATAGAGAAAATGTCAGAAGGTGGGTGATAGACGTGTAAGGATACCAAGGATGGGGGTTGGGTAGATGGGAAGAGTGTTTGAGAGAATGGGTGCGAGTTAGTGTGTTAGGCGCTGTCTATTGACCTTACATTTAAACTCCTGGAGATTGTAGCTGTCGGGGAAGAGAATTCCACCGACAGGAATTGCGAGAAAAGAAGCTGTTGAAGTAGAAATTGGGTTACATCTTATCTGTTTCACTGTAAAAGGGTGGGACCTAGTTGCTAATCTAGTATCTCGTGCAAATTCAAATCCAGGGGGCACCAGTGATCTAAGTTCATCGGAGCAGAAGCCGTGAAAGTATTTATGGTAGAGGCACAGGGAAGCCACGTCACGCCGGTGAAAGAGTGACTGCAGCCGGTCTGCCAAGTCGGTATCGATCACATTACAGAGTCTCCGTTGCATTTTGTCAAGAATCCCGAGGAGAATAGCAGGGGCAATGGAGTAATATCCTGAAAGAGTTATTTCGTGTTAAGGGGTTTTGTTTGTCGGCATATCAAAAAATCTACGAGTTTTTGTCTATATTTCTGAGATGAGGTAGTACTTACAGCATTTACATTATTCGGACTGTTGTCCTTATCTTCGTTGAAATTTGTACGACCTTTAGGCCGTTGTACGCTCCGGCCTTCTTCGGTGCTAAGAATTTCGAACCGAATTCTTTATCACAATCACTGGGGTATATCGTTCTCTTTATTTCCCTCTACCATTACAAGTTACTTGTTCACCAATGCTGTAGCCTGATATTGAACTCACAACTCTCAGTGTCAAGTCATGAACTAATCAACGTCTATATCCACTGGGCAATATGTCCTAGAACCCGTACAACGACCGAAACGTCGTACAAATGGCAACAAAGATGAGGACAATACTCCGAATAATGTAAATACTGTAAATTCTACCTCATCTCAGAAATATAAACAAATAGAATGACCTATTATTAAACGTCGTATAAATGGCAACAAAGATGAGGACAATAGTCCGAATAATGTAAATACTGTAAATTCTACCTCATCTCAGAAATATAAACGAATAGAATGACCTATTATTAAACGTCGTACAAATGGCAACAAAGATGAAGACAATAGTCCGAATAATGTAAATACTGTAAATTCTACCTCATCTCAGAAATATAAACAAATAGAATGACCTATTATTAAACGTCGTACAAATGGCAACAAAGATGAGGACAATAGTCCGAATAATGTAAATACTGTAAATTCTACCTCATCTCAGAAATATAAACGAATAGAATGACCTATTATTAAACGTCGTACAAATGGCAACAAAGATGTGGACAATACTCCGAATAATGTAAATACTGTAAACATTTATGAGTTATTTAAAGCCAAAATCTAAATATTTTGTCCGTAATTTTATACTTTCAAATACAAATATTTTGTACCTAATTTTTAACTTCATGTATTTTGTTTGGAGGTATATTGACATTTATGGCTTATTTAAGGACAAATTCTAAGTATTTTATTCGTAATTTATGCTTTCAAATACAGATATTTTGTACATAATTTTATAATTTGATTGACTTTGTTTGGGGTATATTGACCTTTATGGCTTACTTAAAGCCAAGATCTAAATATTCTGTTCGTAATTTTATGCTTTCAAATACAAATATCTTGTACATAGTTTTATACTTTCGGACTAAATGTTGGTTTTGTAGATATATAGTCTGTAGATGATAAAATGTGTTAATTGTATTTTTTAAATAAAAATATATTGCTAGTAATTTCACTACAAAAATATCCTGTTGATAATTTTTTGTACACAGGGTAGTTCAAATGTAGGTGGGGACAGATTACAACCCAACAGATTTCCGCCTGTCTGGGTCACCCTCCAATAAGGAATGAATTAGTCGTGGAGGATAAGCTCTTAATCCAACAGATTTCAGGATTCGAATAATAGAGGCTCTTGAAATGCTCAGTTGCAAAGAGACTCTTCTGATGAGATTTTTGGGGATTTGGGAGGCTGTTTGAGTACCAAATGTTCTCACCCATTTTGTTGAAACTGTTTCGGTATTTTGAGATTTTCAATCCTTTGTTAACACCCATTTTCTTTCATCAGTATTTAGATTATTTACCATTATGCTTTCTGTGACTTATCTAAAAAAAAACATTAAATTTAAATAAACTTAATTTTCAAATTTAAAATGATATCACAAATACAATAATTATAATCAACACCATTGTAATAATATAACCGATTCACAGACATATTCCCTCCTACTGTCTACCCAACTTTGGCCAACCCTGCATTCACTTACGCGTATTCACTTACGCGAAAATACCCTACGACTCTTCCTTCCAGTTATGGGTTAAATAATACCACAGATTGGGTTCTATAGCCTTGGCTGGCAACCAGCTTGCTGCAGAAAGTAATTGCAATTTACCTCAGGATAATCTTCTACGCAGTCAGTCAGATCTCTTTAGAAACATGATCGCCCAAACCGTGTATCACGTATGCCACTAACTTAGTGACCGTATATATAAAAAATATTGATGGTATTTTTACCATTAAAATGTATTTTTATACTTTCGGATCGTTTTGGCTAATATTTGGAGGTGAAGAGGTGCTAGAACTCTAGGTCAGGGTTGTACCATCCCGGGGCAAAGTCAATCTGGGAACAACAGCAGTTAAATGTAGTTCCACGCTTCTCAAAACTCTCGATCAGGCACTTTGCTGCCGTGTGTACGTCCTTGTTATGCTCAGGATTTTGAGAGATGCTGATAATTGTGGGGGAAATTTGAAATATAATGTCTTAGTGTGTTTCGAGGATTAAGGGTTACCATATAAATAGACACAGTCGTAGGACCGGTTGTGGTTTGTGTTTCAGCATTATTGGCGGTGCTAATTTTATTAAAAAAATTTGGGTTTCGATATGTCATCGAGATGATTTTTTTATTTTTTGTTAATCATTGCGGTTTAATATGATGTAAATGTTAGTTTTGTCGCCTTTCCCTATGATTATATCTTTATTAGACTAAAGTCTCTCCAGTTCTTAATATTTGACTTTAGAGGTAATCTTGTTTATTGTAATGATACCATAGTTTTTTTAATTCCTTCATCTTTGCAGAGACTTGTCCTCGTATAAATATCTTCTTTTACATTTTGTAATTATGAGATTTGTTTTCCTTATTGTGGGGGGAGAGGATAGAATTTCTGTTTCTATTTTTTTTTAAAGGTGATGAGATTTTGCGTGTAAGTGGAAGACCCAAGGTTGAGGAAATTTTTTGTTGTTGATTGACAACAAAAATGCCTCATTGTTATAATTCCAAGTGAAAGATCGACTATGTTCCGACGCGAGACAACACGCCGGCCTATTTAGACGTGTGGCAGCCTCTTCAGTGTCATAGACTAAACTATTGCCCGGTTCACACACCACCCACGTCTATTGTACAGGTGTAGAGGCTCATCCCTTGTTCCCTGTTCAGGATGTGATTTCCGCTTGTCACTGTTACGTAGTCCCTTGCACATCAGTGGCGTTACCGGCTTGCTCGGGGTGATATGATTAACAAAAAAAAAAAATAACAAAATTTAAAATCTTTACTTCTCTATGTCTCATTGTTTAAATTTCATGTGAAAGACCGACTATGTTCCGACGCGAGAACACACGCCGGCCTATTTAGACGCGTGGCAGCCTCATCAGTGTCATATAACAAAATTTAAAATCTTTACTCTCTCTTTATGTCCTGACATTGTTTAAATTTCCATTTGTGAAAGACCGACTTTATGGCATGTCCGACGCGAGAACAACACGCCGGCCTATTTAGACGCGTGGCAGCCTCATCAGTGTCATATAACAAAATTTAAAATCTTTACTTCTCTATGTCTCATTGTTTAAATTTCATGTGAAAGACCGACTATGTTCCGACGCGAGAACAACACGCCGGCCTATTTAGACGCGTGGCAGCCTCATCAGTGTCATATAACAAAATTTAAAATCTTTACTTCTCTATGTCTCATTGTTTAAATTTCATGTGAAAGACCGACTATGTTCCGACGCGAGACAACACGCCGGCCTATTTAGACGCGTGGCAGCCTCATCAGTGTCATATAACAAAATTTAAAATCTTTACTTCTCTATGTCTCATTGTTTAAATTTCATGTGAAAGACCGACTATGTTCCGACGCGAGAACAACACGCCGGCCTATTTAGACGCGTGGCAGCCTCATCAGTGTCATATAACAAAATTTAAAATCTTTACTTCTCTATGTCTCATTGTTTAAATTTCATGTGAAAGACCGACTATGTTCCGACGCGAGACAACACGCCGGCCTATTTAGACGCGTGGCAGCCTCATCAGTGTCATATAACAAAATTTAAAATCTTTACTTCTCTATGTCTCATTGTTTAAATTTCATGTGAAAGACCGACTATGTTCCGACGCGAGAACACACGCCGGCCTATTTAGACGCGTGGCAGCCTCATCAGTGTCATATAACAAAATTTAAAATCTTTACTTCTCTATGTCTCATTGTTTAAATTTCATGTGAAAGACCGACTATGTTCCGACGCGAGAACACACGCCGGCCTATTTAGACGCGTGGCAGCCTCATCAGTGTCATATAACAAAATTTAAAATCTTGACTTCTCTATGTCTCATTGTTTAAATTTCATGTGAAAGACCGACTATGTTCCGACGCGAGACAACACGCCGGCCTATTTAGACGCGTGGCAGCCTCATCAGTGTCATATAACAAAATTTAAAATCTTTACTTCTCTATGTCTCATTGTTTAAATTTCATGTGAAAGACCGACTATGTTCCGACGCGAGACAACACGCCGGCCTATTTAGACGCGTGGCAGCCTCATCAGTGTCATATAACAAAATTTAAAATCTTTACTTCTCTATGTCTCATTGTTTAAATTTCATGTGAAAGACCGACTATGTTCCGACGCGAGACAACACGCCGGCCTATTTAGACGCGTGGCAGCCTCATCAGTGTCATATAACAAAATTTAAAATCTTTACTTCTCTATGTCTCATTGTTGTATTTCATGTGAAAGATTGACTATGTCCCGACAAGAAACAACACGCCGGCCTATTTAGACGCGTGGCAGCCTCATCAGTGTCATATAACAAAATTTAAAATCTTTACTTCTCTATGTCTCATTGTTTAAATTTCATGTGAAAGACCGACTATGTTCCGACGCGAGACAACACGCCGGCCTATTTAGACGCGTGGCAGCCTCATCAGTGTCATATAACAAAATTTAAAATCTTTACTTCTCTATGTCTCATTGTTTAAATTTCATGTGAAAGACCGACTATGTTCCGACGCGAGACAACACGCAGGCCTATTTAGACGCGTGGCAGCCTCATCAGTGTCATATAACAAAATTTAAAATCTTTACTTCTCTATGTCTCATTGTTGTATTTCATGTGAAAGATTGACTATGTCCCGACACGAAACAACACGCCGGCCTATTTAGACGCGTGGCAGCCTCATCAGTGTCATATAACAAAATTTAAAATCTTTACTTCTCTATGTCTCATTGTTTAAATTTCATGTGAAAGACCGACTATGTTCCGACGCGAGACAACACGCCGGCCTATTTAGACGCGTGGCAGCCTCATCAGTGTCATATAACAAAATTTAAAATCTTTACTTCTCTATGTCTCATTGTTTAAATTTCATGTGAAAGACCGACTATGTTCCGACGCGAGACAACACGCCGGCCTATTTAGACGCGTGGCAGCCTCATCAGTGTCATATAACAAAATTGAAAATCTTTACATCTCTATGTCTCATTGTTGTATTTCATGTGAAAGACCGACTATGTTCCGACGCGAGAACACACGCCGGCCTATTTAGACGCGTGGCAGCCTCATCAGTGTCATATAACAAAATTGAAAATCTTTACTTCTCTATGTCTCATTGTTTAAATTTCATGTGAAAGACCGACTATGTCCCGACACGAAACAACACGCCGGCCTATTTAGACGCGTGGCAGCCTCATCAGTGTCATATAACAAAATTTAAAATCTTTACTTCTCTATGTCTCATTGTTTAAATTTCATGTGAAAGACCGACTATGTTCCGACGCGAGACAACACGCCGGCCTATTTCGACGCGTGGCAGCCTCATCAGTGTCATATAACAAAATTTAAAATCTTTACTTCTCTATGTCTCATTGTTTAAATTTCATGTGAAAGACCGACTATGTTCCGACGCGAGACAACACGCCGGCCTATTTAGACGCGTGGCAGCCTCATCAGTGTCATATAACAAAATTTAAAATCTTTACTTCTCTATGTCTCATTGTTTAAATTTCATGTGAAAGACCGACTATGTTCCGACACGAGACAACACGCCGGCCTATTTAGACGCGTGGCAGCCTCATCAGTGTCATATAACAAAATTTAAAATCTTTACTTCTCTATGTCTCATTGTTTAAATTTCATGTGAAAGACCGACTATGTTCCGACGCGAGACAACACGCCGGCCTATTTAGACGCGTGGCAGCCTCATCAGTGTCATATAACAAAATTTAAAATCTTTGCTTCTCTATGTCTCATTGTTTAAATTTCATGTGAAAGACCGACTATGTCCCGACACGAAACAACACGCCGGCCTATTTAGACGCGTGGCAGCCTCATCAGTGTCATATAACAAAATTTAAAATCTTTACTTCTCTATGTCTCATTGTTTAAATTTCATGTGAAAGACCGACTATGTTCCGACGCGAGACAACACGCCGGCCTATTTAGACGCGTGGCAGCCTCATCAGTGTCATATAACAAAATTTAAAATCTTTACTTCTCTATGTCTCATTGTTGTATTTCATGTGAAAGATTGACTGTCCCGACACGAAACAATACGCCGGCCTATTTAGACGCGTGGCAGCCTCATCAGTGTCATATAACAAAATTTAAAATCTTTACTTATGTCTCATTGTTTAAATTTCATGTGAAAGACCGACTATGTTCCGACGCGAGACAACACGCCATTTTCATTGAGATGCGTAAGAGCTCATCAGTACCATAACAAAATTTAAAATCTTATCAGGTTCATTGTTTAAATTTCATGTGAAAGACCGACTATGTTCCGACGCGAGACAACACGCCGGCCTATTTAGACGCGTGGCAGCCTCATCAGTGTCAGCATATCAAAATTTAAAAATCTTTACTTCTCTATGTCTCATTGCTTTAACTCATGTGAAAGACCGATCGTTAAGTTCCGATCAAGAGAACACACGCCGCCTTATTTATATCGCGTGGCAGGCCCCATCAGTACAACATAATAAAATTTAAAAACTTTTACTTCTCTTAGCGTCTCATTAGCGCTAAAATTTCATGTGAAAGACCGACTATGTTCCGACGCGAGCAACACGCCGGCCTACGACGTGCGCAAGCCTCATCAGTGTCATATAATGTATCTACAGTACCTTTTACTTTCATATCCTCATTGTTTAAATTTCATGTGAAAGACCGACTATACCCGATCGCGAGACAACACGCCGCCTATTTAGACGCGTGGGCAGCCTCATCAGTGTCGTTATATAACGCAAAATTTTGCAATCTTTACTTCTCTATGTCTCATTGTTTAAATTTCATGTGAAAGACCGACTATACCTGACGGGCGAGACAACACGCTGGCCTACGACGCGTGGCAGCCTCATCAGTGTCATATAACAAAATTAAAATCTTTACTTTCATGTCCTATTGTTGTGTATTTCCATGTGAAAGATTGACTCGTCCCGACACGAAACAACACGTCGGCTCATTTAGACGCGTGTGGCAGCCTCATCAGTGTCATATAACAAACGCACCTTACTATGTCTCATTGTTTAAACGGCGTAGTGACTGACTATGTTCGACGCGACAACACGTCGGCCTATTTAGACGCGTGGCAGCTCCTCATCGAAAGTCGCGGCAACAAAATTCTGCAAATCTTTACTTTCATGTCTCATTGCTTTAAATTTATGTGAAAGACCGACTATATTCTGACGCGAGACAACACGTCAAATTTTTATTGCACGCGGCGGCCTCATCAGTGTCATATAACAAAATTTAAAATCTTTACTTCTCATGTCTCTGCCTAATGGCGAAAGACTGACTATGTTCCGACGCGAGACACACGCTGCTCATTTGCACGCGCGTGGTAGCCTCATCAGTGTCGCCATACAACAAAATTAAAATCTTTACTTTCGCGTTCACGTTGTATTTCATGAAAGATTGACTGTCCGGACAATGAAACAACACTTGCCGGTTTGGCCGACGGCAGCCTCACTGTGCGTCATATAACAAAATTCTAAAAATCTTTACTTTCAGTGTCTCATTGTTTAAATTTCATGTGAAAGACCGACTATGTTCCGGATGCCAGACACACCACGCCGGCCTATTTAGACGCGTGGCAGCCTCATCAGTGTCATACAACAAAATTTAAAATCTTTACTTCATGTCTCATTGTTTAAATTTCATGCAGCACCAGACTGTTCCGACGTTATAACACGCCGGCCTATTTAGACGCGTGGCAGCCCCTCATCAGTGTCATACAACAAAATTTAAATCTTTACTTCTCTATGTCCATTGTTTAAATTTCATGAAAGACCGACTATACTCCGGACGCGTGAGACAATACCGCCGGCTCATTGAGACGCGTGGCAGCCCATCAGTGTCATATACTGCAAATTAAAAATCTTCTATGTCTCATTGTCAATGGTGAGACTGACTTAAGTAGTTCCGATCATGAGATAACACGTCATTTTGCTTGACGTGGCAGCCATCAGGTCATATAACAAAATTTAAAAATCTTTACTTCTCTATGTCTCAATGCTGTATTTCATGTGAAAGATTGACTATGTCCCGACACGAAACAACACGTCACTCGGCCGGACGTGGCATTTCACTGCTTGTCATATAACAAAAATTTAAAATCTTTACTTAAAGCCCTTAACATATTTCATGTGAAAGATTGACTGTCCCGGACACGAAACAATACGCCGGCCTATTTAGACGCGTGGCAGCCTCATCAGTGTCATATAACAAAATTTAAAATCTTTACTTCTCTATGTCTCATTGTTTAAATTTCATGTGAAAGACCGACTATGGTCCGACGCGAGACAACACGCCGGCCTATTTAGACGCGTGGCAGCCTCATCAGTGTCATATAACAAAATTTAAAATCTTTACTTCTCTATGTCTCATTGTTTAAATTTCATGTGAAAGACCGACTATGTTCCGACGCGAGAACACACGCCGGCCTATTTAGACGCGTGGCAGCCTCATCAGTGTCATATAACAAAATTTAAAATCTTTACTTCTCTATGTCTCATTGTTTAAATTTCATGTGAAAGACCGACTATGTTCCGACGCGAGACAACACGCCGGCCTATTTAGACGCGTGGCAGCCTCATCAGTGTCATATAACAAAATTTAAAATCTTTACTTCTCTATGTCTCATTGTTGTATTTCATGTGAAAAATTGACTGTCCTTATCATCAGAAACAACACGTCAGCCTATTTAGACGCGGTGTGTGCCTCATCAGTGTCATGTATAACAAAATTTAAAATCTTTACTTTCGTCTCATTGTTTAAATTGCCGTGAAAAGACCGGATTATGTTCGACGCGCAGACAACACGCCGGCCTATTTAGACGCGTGGCAGCCCCATCAGTGTCATACAACAAAATTAAAAATTCTTTACTTCTCTATGTCCTCATTGTTTAAATTTCATGTGAAAAGACCGACTATAACCTGAGAATGCTAGTGAACACACGCCGGGCCTATTTAGGACGTGGCAGCCTCATCAGTGTCATATAACAAAATTTAAAATCTTTACTTTCAGTGTCTCATTGTTTAAATTTCATGTGAAAGACCGACTATGTTCCGGACGCGAGACAACACGCTGCTCATTGAGACTGCAAAAAGTAGCCTCATCAGTGTCATATAACAAAATTTAAAATCTTTACTTTCATGTCTCATTGTTGTATTTCATGAAAGATTGACTATAACCCGGACACGAAACAACACGCTGGTCATATTTAGACGTGCAGCAGCCTCATCAGTGTCATAAACAATTTTAAAATCTTTACTTTCCATGTCTCATTGTTTAAATCGTGAAAGACTGACCATATTCCGACGTATGGCACAACACGTTGCCTATTTAGACGCGGGCAGCCTCACAGTGTCATATAACAAATTTAAAATTCATTTATGTCTCATTGTTTAAATTTCATGTGAAACACCGACTATGTTCCGACGCGAGACAACACGCCGGCCTATTTAGACGCGGCAGCTTCCACCAGTAGTCATATAACAAACGGTAATCTTTACTTCTCTATGTCTCATTGTTTAAATTTCGAAAGACTGACTATGTTCCGATCGGATAACACGCCGGCCTATTTAGACGCGTGGCAGCCTCATCAGTATCATAAACAAAATTTAAAATCTTTACTTTCTATACCCATTGTTGCATTTCACATGTGAAAGATTGACTATGTCCCGACACGAAACAACACGCTGGCCTATTTAGACGCGTAAGTAGCCTCATCATAGTCATATAATAAAATCAAAAAAAAAAAAATCTTTACTTCTCTATGTCTCATTGTTTAAATTTCATGTGAAAGACCGACTATGTTCCGACGCGAGACAACACGCTGTCACGACGTGGCAGCCTCATCAGTGTCATAACAAAATTTAAAATCTTTACTTCTCTATAATTAATGTTTACTCATGTGTAGCACTGACCAGGTTCCGAGATTTTAGAACACACGCCGGCTCATTTATCAAAAAGGCTTCACCAGTTTACAACAAAATAAAATCTTTACTTTTGCTCATTGTTTAAAATTTATGTGAAAGACCGATTATGTCTCGATTAGACAACACGCTGGCCTATTTAGACGCGTGCAGCCTCATCAGTAAACATATGGTCACCCTAAAAACTTACTTCTCTATGTCTCATTGTTGTATTTCATGTGCAAAGATTGACTATGTCCTGATGACGAAACAACACGCGTCTTCATTGAGACGCGTGGCAGCCTCATCAGTGTCATATAACAAAATTTGAAAATCTTTACTTCTATGTCTTACTGTTTAAATTCGCTGAAAGACTGATCATGTTCCAACGCGAGATAACACGCCGGCCTTTTAGACGCGTGGCAGCCTCATCAGTGTCAAGGAATAAAATTCATTTAAAATCTTTACTTCTCTATGTCTCATTGTTTAAATTTCATGTGAAAGACCGACTATCTGAATTACATAATAACACGCCGGCCTATTTAGACGCGTGGCAGCTCTACTCGCGTGTCATAACAAAAAATTTAAAATCTTTACTTCTCTATAGTTTCATTGTTTAAATTTCATGTGAAAGACCGACTATGTTCCGACGCGAGACAACACGCCGGCCTATTTAGACGCGTGGCAGCCTCATCAGTGTCATATAACAAAATTCTTAAAACTTACTTTCTATGTCTCATTGTTGTATTACTAGTGAAAGATTGACTATGTCCCGACACGAAACAACACGCCGGCCTATTTAGACGCGTGGCAGCCTCATCAGTGTCATATAACAAAATTTAAAATCTTTACTTCTCTATGTCTCATTGTTTAAATTTCTCATGTGAAAGACCGACTATGTTCCGACGCGACAACACGCCGGCCTATTTAGACGCGTGGCAGCCTCATCAGTGTCAGCAACAAAATTTAAAATCTTTACTTCTATGTCTCATTGTTTAAATTTCATGAAAGCGACCGACTATGTTCCGACGCGAGACAACACGCCGGCCCATTTTAGACGCGTGGCAGCCTCATCAGTGTCATATAACAAAATTTAAAATCTTTACTTCTCTATGTCTCATTGTTTAAATTTCATGTGAAAGACCGACTATGTTCCGACGCGAGACAACACGCCGGCCTATTGAGCGCGTGGCACCGAATTGCGTCATATAACAAAATTTAAAAAAATTCCCATTTTCTGTTCCATTGTTGTATTTCATGTGAAAGATTGACTATGTCCCGACACGAAACAACACGCTGGCCTATTTAGACGCGTGGCAGCCTCATCAGTGTCATATAACAAAATTTAAAATCTTTACTTCTCATGTCTCATTGTTTAGTTTCATGTGAAAGACCGACTATGTTCCGACGCGAGACAACACGCCGGCCTATTTAGACGCGTGGCAGCCTCATCAGTGTCATATAACAAAATTTAAAATTTACTTTCTAGTGTCTCATTGTTTAAATTTCATGTGAAAGACCGACTATGTTCCGACGCGAGACAACACGCCGGCCTATTTAGACGCGTGGCAGCCTCATCAGTGTCATATAACAAAATTTAAAAATCTTTACTTCTCTATGTCTCATTGTTTAAATTTCATGTGAAAGACCGACTATGTTCCGACGCGAGACAACACGCCGGCCTATTTAGACGCGTGGCAGCCTCATCAGTGTCATATAACAAAATTTAAAATCTTTACTTCTATGTCTCATTGCTTAAATTTCATGTGAAAGACCGACTATGTTCCGACGCGAGACAACACGCTGGCTCATTTTAGACGCGTGGTGTTCTTATCAGTGTCATATAACAAAATTAAAATCTTTACTTCTCTATGTCTCATTGTTGTACTATGAAAGATTGACTATGTCCTGACACAAAACAACACGCTGGCCTACTAGACGCGTGGCAGCCTCATCAGTGTCATATAACAAAAATTAAAATCTTTACTTCTCTATGTCTCATTGTTTAAATTTCATGTGAAAGACCGACTATGTTCCGACGCGAGACAACACGCCGGCCTATTTAGACGCGTGGCAGCCTCATCAGTATTGCTATGCAACAAAATTTAAAATCTTTACTTCTCTATGTCTCATTGTTTAAATCTCATGTGAAAGACCGACTATGTTCCGTATTTCGAGACAACACGTCGGCCTATTTAGACGCGTGGCAGCCTCATCAGTGTCATATAACAAAATTTAAAATCTTTACTTATGTCTCATTGTTTAAATTTCATGTGAAAGACCGACTATGTTCCGACGCGAGACAACACGCCGGCCTATTTAGACGCGTGGCAGCCTCATCAGTGTCATATGAACAAAATTTAAAAATCTTTACTTCTCTATGTCTCATTGTTGTATTTCATGTGAAAGATTGACTATGTCCCGACACGAAACAACACGCCGGCTCATTTAGACGCGTGGCAGCCTCATCAGTGTCATATAACAAAAATTCTTAAAATCTTTACTTCTCTATGTCTCATTGTTTAAATTTCATGAAAGACGGACTATGTTCCGACGCGAGACAACACGCCGGCTCATTTTTAGACGCGTGGCAGCCTCATCGCGTCATATAACAAAATTTAAAATCTTTACTTCTATGTCTCATTGTTTAAATTTCATGTGAAAGACCGACTATGTTCCGACGCGAGACAACACGCCTACCTATTTAGACGCGTGGCAGCCTCATCAGTGTCATATAACAAAATTTAAAATCTTTACTTCTCTATGTCTCATTGTTTAAATTTCATGTGAAAGACCGGACTATGTTCCGACGCGACAACACGCCGCCGGCCTAGATAGACGCGTGGTGCAGCCTCATCAGTGTCATATAACAAAATTTAAAATCTTTACTTCTATGTCTCATTGTTTAAATTTCATGTGAAAGACCGATTATGTTCCGACGCGAGACAACACGCCGGCCTATTTAGACGCGTGGCAGCCTGCATCAGTCATATACAAATTTAAAATCTTTACTTCTCTATGTCTCATTGTTTAAATTTCATGTGAAAGACCGACTATGTTCCGACGCGAGACAACACGCTGGCCTATTTAGACGCGTGGCAGCCTCATCAGTGTCATAACAAAATTTAAAATCTTTACTTCTCTATGTCTCATTGTTGTATTTCATGTGAAAGATCGATCATGTCCTGACACGAAACAACACGCCGGCCTATTTAGACGCGTGGCAGCCTCATCAGTGTCATATAACAAAATTTAAAATCTTTACTTCTCTATGTTTGGCTGTTTAAATTTCATGTGAAAGACCGACTATGTCCTGACACGAAACAACACGCCGGCCTACTTAGACGCGTGGCAGCTTCATCAGTGTCATATAACAAAATTTAAAATCTTTACTTCTCTATGTCTCATTGTTGTATTTCATGTGAAAGATTAATTTTGATAACGACGCGAGACAACACGCCGGCCTATTTAGACGCGTGGCAGCCTCATCAGTGTCATATAACAAAATTTAAAATCTTTACTTATGTCTCATTGTTTAAATTTCATGTGAAAGACCGAATTATGTTTCGATGAGACAACACGCCGGCCTATTTAGACGCGTGGCATTCTCATCAGTGTCATATAACAAAATTGCACCTTATCAGTGTCTCATTGTTTTAAATTTCATGTGAAAGACCGACTATGTTCCGACGCGAGAACACACGCTCAAGCCATTTAGGACGCGTGTGTTCTCATCAGTGTCATATAACAAAATTTAAAATCTACTTTCTATGTCTCATTGTTTAAATTTCATGTGAAAGACCGACTATGTTCCGACGCGAGCATACGCCGGCCTATTTAGACGCGCATGTTTCATCAGTGTCATATAACAAAATTGAAAATCTTTACTTTCTATGTCTCATTGTTTAAATTTCATGTGAAAGACCGACTATATTCCGATAAAGCGAGACAACACGCCGGCCTATTTAGACGCGTGGCAGCCTCATCAGTGTCATATAACAAAATTTAAAATCTTTACTTCTCTATGTCTCATTGTTTAAATTTCATGTGAAATCGACTATGTTCCGACGCGAGACAACACGCCGGCCTATTTAGACGCGTGGCAGCCTCATCAGTGTCATATAACAAAATTTAAAATCTTTACTTTCCATGTCTCATTGCTTTAAATTTCTATGTGAAAGACCGACTATGTTCCGACGCGAGACAACACGCCGGCCTATTTAGACGCGTGGCAGCCTCATCAGTGTCATATAACAAAATTTAAAATCTTTACTTCTCTATGTCTCATTGTTTAAATTTCATGAAAGACCGACTATGTTCCGACGCGAGACAACATACGGGCCTATTTAGACGCGTGGCAGCTCTATCAGTGTCATATAACAAAATTTAAAATCTTTACTTCTCTACATCTCATTGTTTAAATTTCATGTGAAAGACTGACTATGTTCCGACGCGAGACAACACGCCGGCTCATTTAGACGCGTGGCAGCCTCATCAGTGTCATATAACAAAATTTAAAATCTTTACTTCTCTATGTCTCATTGTTTAAATTTCATGTGAAAGACCGACTATGTTCCGACGCGAGACAACACGCCGGCCTATTTAGACGCGTGGCAGCCTCATCAGTGTCATATAACAAAATTAAAATCTTTACTTCTATGTCTCATTGCTGCGCTTCGCGTGAAAGATTGACTATGTCCCGACACGAAACAACACGCCGGCCTATTTAGACGCGTGGCAGCCTCATCAGTGTCATATAACAAAATTTAAAAATCTTTTACTTCTCTATGTCTCATTGTTTAAATTTCATGTGAAAGCATCGACTATGTTCCTATTTTGCATGCTGCTGCTGGTCGTCGCGAGACGCGTGGCAGCCTCATCAGTGTCATATAACAAAATTTAAAATCTTTACTTATGTCTCATTGTTTAAACTTTCATGTGAAAGACCGACTATGTTCCGACGCGAGACAACACGCCGGCCTATTTAGGACGCGTGGCAGCCTCATCAGTGTCATATAACAAAATTTAAAATCTTTACTTCTCTATGTCTCATTGTTTAAATTTCATGTGAAAGACCGACTATGTTCCGACGCGAGACAACACGCCGGTCATTTAGACGTAGTAAGTGTGCCCATCAGTGTCATATAACAAAATTCTAAAATCTTTACTTTCTATGTCTCATTGTTGCATTTCATGTGAAAAGATTGACTATGTCCCGACACGAAACAACACGCCGGCCTATTTATCGCGTGGCAGCCTCCATCAGTGTCATATAACAAAATTTAACGCATTTCATAGTCTCATTAAATTTGCGAAAAGACTGACTATGTCCCGACACGAAACAACACGCCGGCTCATTTAGACGTGGCAGCTCTACCAGTGTCATATAACAAAATCTTGCAACTTACTTAGTTCATTGTTGTATTTCATGTGAAAGATTGACTATGTTCCGACGCGAGACAACACGCCGGCCTATTTAGACGCGTGGCATTCTATCAAAGTCATATAACAAAATTTAAAATCTTTACTTCTCTATGTCCATTGTTTAAATTTCATGAAAGACCGACTATGTTTCGACGCGAGACAACACGCCGGCCTATTTAGACGCGTGGCAGCCTCATCAGTGTCATATAACAAAATTTAAAATCTTTACATTTATGTCTCATTGTTTAAATTTCATGTGAAAGACCGACTATGTTCCGACGCGAGACAACACGCCGGCCTATTTAGACGCGTGGCAGCCTCATCAGTGTCATATAACAAAATTTAAAATCTTTACTTCTCTATGTCTCATTGTTTAAATTTCATGTGAAAGACCGACTATAAGCTCCGACGCGTATTCAAATACGCCGGCCTATTTAGACGCGTGGCAGCCTCATCAGTGTCATATAACAAAATTTAAAATCTTTATTCTATGCTCTATTGTTTAAATTTCAGTGTGAAAGACCGACTATGTTCCGACGCGAGACAACACGCCGGCCTATTTAGACGCGCCTCATCAGTGTCATATAACAAAATTTAAAATCTTTGCATTTCTGCGTCTTATTGTTTAAATTTCATGTGAAAGCACTATCATGTTCCGACGCGAGACAACACGCCGGCCTATTTAGACGCAGTAAGCCTCATCAGTGTCATATAACAAAATTTAAAATCTTTACTTCTCTATAAAGGTCTCATTGTTTAAATTTCATGTGAAAGACCGACTATAATTCAGACGCGAGACAACACGCCGGCCTATTTAGACGTGTGGCAGCCCATCAGTGTCATATAACAAAATTTAAAATCTTTACTTATGTCTCATTGTTGTATTTCATGTGAAAGATTGACTATGTCCCGACACGAAACAACACGCCGGCCTATTTAGACGCGTGGCAGCCTCATCAGTGTCATATAACAAAATTTAAAATCTTTACTTCTCTATGTCTCATTGTTTAAATTTCATGAAAGACCGACTATGTTCCGACGCGAGACAACACGCCGGCCTATTTAGACGCGTGCAGCTCATCAGTGTCATATAACAAATGAAAATCTTTACTTAAAAATCTCATTGTTTAAATTTCATGAAAGACTGACTATGTTCCGACGCGAGACAACACGCCGCCTATTTAGACGCGTGGCAGCCTCATCAGTGTCATATAACAAAATTTAAAATCTTTACTTCTATGTCTCATTGTTTAAATTTCATGTGAAAGACCGACTATGTTCCGACGCGAGACAACACGCCGGCCTATTTAGACGCGTGGCAGCCTCATCAGTGTCATATAACAAAATTTAAAATCTTTACTTCTCTATGTCTCATTGTTGTATTTCATGTGAAAGATTGACTATGTCCTGACACAAACAACACGTCATTTCATTTAGGATGCAGAAGCCCATCAGTGTCATATAACAAATGGAAAAAAAAAAATTCGCATTTATGTCTCATTGTTTAAATTTCATGTGAAAAGACCGACTATAACCCGACACGAAACAACACGCCGGCCTATTTAGACGCGTGGCAGCCTCATCAGTGTCATATAACAAAATTTAAAATCTTTACTTCTCTCTATGTCTCATTGTTGTATTTCATGTGAAAGATTGACTATGTTCCGACGCGAGACAAACACGTCGGCCTATATTTAGACGCGTGGCAGCCTCATCAGTGCCTAGTATAACAAAATTTAAAATCTTTACATTTATAACGGCCACAATTTCATGAAAGACCGACTATGTTTCGACGCGAGACAACACGCCGGCCTATTTAGACGTGTGGCAGCCTCATCAGTGTCAGACATAACAAAATTTAAAATTCCATTTCTATGTCTCATTGTTTAAATTTCATGTGAAAGACCGACTATGTTCCGACGCGAGAACACACGCCTGCCTATTTAGACGCGTGGCAGCCTCATCAGTGTCATAACAAAATTTTACACCTTTACTTCTCTATGTCTCATTGTTTAAATTTCATGTGAAAGACCGACTATGTTCCGACGCGAGAACACACGCCGGCCTATTTAGACGCGTGGCAGCCTCATCAGTGTCATATAACAAAATTGAAAATCTTTATTTATGTCCCCCATTGTTTAAATTTCATGTGAAAGACCGACTATGTTCCGACGCGAGACAACACGCTGGCCTATTTAGACGCGTGGCAGCCTCATCAGTGTCATATAACAAAATTTAAAATCTTTACTTCTATGTCTCATTGTTTAAATTTCATGTGAAAGACCGACTATGTTCCGACGCGACAACACGCCGGCCTATTTAGACGCGTGGCAGCCTCATCAGTGTCATATAACAAAATTTAAAATCTTTACTTCTCTATGTCTCATTGTTTAAATTTCATGTGAAAGACCGACTATGTTCCGGACGCGAGACAACACGCCGGCCTATTTAGACGCGTGGCAGCCTCATCAGTGTCATATAACAAAATTTAAAATCTTTACTTTCTATGTCTCATTGTTTTCATGTTCTGGCGTGTGAAAGACCGACTATAAACGCGACGGGCGAGACAACACGCCGGCCTATTTAGACGCGTGGCAGCCTCATCAGTGTCATATAACAAAATTTAAAATCTTTACTTATGTCTCATTGTTTAAATTTCATGTGAAAGACCGACTATATGTTCCGACGCGAGACACTAGCCGGCCTATTTAGACGCGTGGCAGCCTCATCAGTGTCATATAACAAAAATTTAAAATCTTTACTTTCTTATGTCTCATTGTTTAAATTTCATGTGAAAAGACGACTATGTTCCGACGCGAGACAACACGTCAGCCTATTTAGACGCGTGTAAGCCTCATCAGTGTCATATAACAAATCTCTAAAATCTTTTACTTCTCTATGTCTCATTGTTGTATTTCATGTGAAAGATTGACTATGTCCCGACACGAAACAACACGCCGGCCTATTTAGACGCGTGGCAGCTCTCATCAGTGTCATATAACAAAATTCTTAAAATCTTTACTTCTTTCATGTCTCATTGTTTAAATTTCATGTGAAAGACCGACTATGTTCCGACGCGAGACAACACGCCGGCCTATTTAGACGCGTGGCAGCCTCATCAGTGTCATATAACAAAATTTAAAACCTTTACTTCTCTATGTCTCATTGTTTAAATGTATGAAAGACCGACTATGTTCCGACTCGAGACAACACGCCGGCCTATTTAGACGCGTGGCAGCCTCATCAGTGTCATATAACAAAATTTAAAATTCATTTCTCTAGTGCTTTTCCATTGTTTAAATTTCATGTGAAAGACCGACTATAACGACTACGCGAGACAACACGCCGGCCTATTTAGACGCGTGGCAGCCTCATCAGTGTCATATATTTTTTTTTTTAAAATCTTTACTTCTCTATGACTCATTGTTTAAATTTTCATGTGAAAAGACCGACTATGTCCCGACACGAAACAACACGCCGGCCTATTTAGACGCGTGGCAGCCTCATCAGTGTCATATAACAAAATTTAAAATCTTTACTTTCTGGCGTTCCATTATTAAATTTCATGGGAAAATCGACTATGTTCCGACGCGAGACAACACGCCGGCCTATTTAGACGCGTGGCATTTCCATCAGTGTCATATAACAAAATTTAAAATCTTTACTTCTCTATGTCTCATTGTTGTATTTCATGTGAAAGATTGACTGTCCCTTGACACGAAACAATACGCCGGCCTATTTAGACGCGTGGCAGCCTCATCAGTGTCATATAACAAAATTTAAAATCTTTACTTCTCTATGTCTCATTGTTTAAATTTCATGTGAAAGACTGACTATGAAACGTTGACGCGAGACAACACGCCGGCCTATTTAGACGCGTGGCAGCCTCATCAGTGTCATATAAGAAAATTGAAAATCTTTACTTCTCTATGTCTCATTGTTTAAATTTCATGTGAAAGACCGACTATGTTCCGACGCGAGACAACACGCCGGCCTATTTAGACGCGTGACAGCCTCATCAGTGTCATATAACAAAATTTAAAATCTTTACTTCTCTATGTCTCATTGTTTAAATTTCATGTGAAAGACCGACTATGTTCCGACGCGAGACAACACGCCGGCCTATTTAGACGCGTGGCAGCCTCATCAGTGTCATATAACAAAATTGAAAATCTTTACTTCTCTATGTCTCATTGTTTAAATTTCATGTGAAAGACCGACTATGTTCCGACGCGAGACAACACGCCGGCCTATTTAGACGCGTGGCAGCCTCATCAGTGTCATATAACAAAATTGAAAATCTTTACTTCTCTATGTCTCATTGTTTAAATTTCATGTGAAAGACCGACTATGTTCCGACGCGAGACAACACGCCGGCCTATTTAGACGCGTGGCAGCCTCATCAGTGTCATATAACAAAATTTAAAATCTTTACTTCTCTATGTCTCATTGTTTAAATTTCATGTGAAAGACCGACTATGTTCCGACTCGAGATAACACGCCGGCCTATTTAGATGTGGCAGCCCATCAGTGTCAAGAAGAAATTTAAAATCTTTGTTTCTCTATAACCGGTTGTCAATTTCATGGAAGACCCATTATATTCATTTATATACCAGCCGCCGGTTCTATTTAGCGTACAAGAAGCCTCATTCTCCAGGCCATAAAATTTAAAATTTCATTTGTTAATTTGTTGTTTAATTTTCATGAAAAGATCGACTATATCCGTGATGACGAACAACACGCCGGCCTATTTAGACGCGTGTGCGCCCATCAGTGTCATATAACAAAATTTAAAATCTTTACTTCTCTATGTCTCATTGTTTAAATTTCATGAAAGACCGACTATGTTCCGACGCGAGACAACACGCCTATTTAGACGCGTGGCAGCCTCATCAGTGTCATATAACAAAATTTAAAATTTTCACTTTCATGTCTCATTGTTGTATTTCATGTGAAAGATTGGATCGTCCCGACACGGAAACAATTACGCCGGTTTATTTAGACGCGTGACAGCCTCATCAGTGTCATATAACAAAAATTTGGAAAATCTTTACTTCTCTATGTCTCATTGTTTAAATTTCATGTGAAAGACCGACTATGTTCCGACGCGAGACAACACGCCGGCCTATTTAGACGCGTGGCAGCCTCATCAGTGTCATAAAGTATAACAACTTAAAATCTTTACTTTCATGTCTCATTGTTTAAATTTCATGTGAAAGACCGACTATGTTCCGACGCGAGACACAACACGCCGGCCTATTTAGACGCGTGACAGCCTCATCAGTGCTCATAAGTAACAAAATTGAAAATCTTTACTTGGCGTCTCATTGTTTAAATTTCATGTGAAAGACCGATCATGTTCCACGCGATAACACGCCGGCCTATTTAGACGCGGCAGCCCATCAGTGTCATATAACAAAATTGAAAATCTTTACTTTCTATGTCTCATTGTTTAAATTTCATGAAAGACCGATCATGTTCCGACGCGAGACAACACGCCGGCCTATTTAGACGCGGGCAGCCTCATCAGTGTCAAGTTATATAAGAAATCGAAAATCTTTACTTCTCTATGTCTCATTGTTTAAATTTCATGAAAAGACCGACTATGTCTGGACGCGTGAGACAACACGCCGGCCGCATAGACGCGTGGCAGCCTCATCAGTGTCATGAACAAAATTGAAAATCTTTACTTTCATGTCTCATTGTTTAAATTTAAGTGTGAAAATCGACCATGAATCTGACGCGAGACAACACGCGTTTTGCCTATTTAGACGCGGACAGCCTCATCAGTGTCATATAACAAAAGCATTTCTGCGTCTCATTGTTTAAATTTCATGTGAAAGACCGGACTATGTTCCGACGCAGACAACACGCCGGCCTATTTAGACGCGTGGCAGCCTCATCAGTGTCATATAAACAAAATTGAAAATCTTCACTTTCATGTCTCATTGTTTAACCCTATGAAAGACCACCGGCGAAACCGACGCGAGACAACACGCCGGCTCATTTAGACGCGTAGCCCCCATCAGTGTCATATAAGAAAATTGAAAATCTTTACTTCTCTATGCACCCCATTGTTTAAATTTCATGAAAGACCGACTATGGTTCTGACGCGAGACAACACGCCGGCCTATTTAGACGCGTGGCAGTTCATCAGTGTCATATAACAAAATTTAAAATTCATTTCTCTATACAGTCTCATTGTTTAAATTTCATGTGAAAGACTGACTATGTTCCGACGCGAGACAACACGCCGTCTATTTAGACGCGAGAAAATTTCATCAGTGTCATATAACAAAATTGAAAATCTTTACTTTCTATGTCTCATTGTTTAAATTTCATGCGAAAGACCGACTCTGTTCCGACGCGAGACAACACGCCGGCCTATTTAGACGCGTGGCAGCCTCATCAAAGCCATATAACAAAATTGGCACCCTTTACTTCTCTATGTCTCGGGGAGTCGGTTTAATTCTCTATGAAAGACCGACTATGCTCCGACGCGAGACAACACGCCGGCTCATTTAGACGCGTGGCAGCCTCATCAGTGTCATATAAGAAAATTGAAAATCTTTACTTTCATGTTCTGTCGTTTAAATTTCTGCGAAAGACCGACTATGTTCCGACGCGAGACAACACGTCATTTCATTTAGACGCGGGCAGCCTCATCAGTGTCATATAACAAAATTGAAAATCTTACTTCTCTATGTCTCCATTGTTTAAATTTCATGAAAGACCGACTATTATGTTCCGACGCGAGACAACATTTTCCGGCCTATTTAGACGCGTGGTGCAGCCTCATCAGTGTCATATAACAAAAATTTACATCCTTTACTTCTGCGTCTCATTGTTTAAATTTCATGAAAGACCGACTATGTTCCGACGCGAGACAACACGCTGGCCTATTTAGACGCAAGGCGTGAACAGCCCCCATCAGTGTCATATAACAAAATTGAAAATCTTTTACTTTCTATGTCTCATTGTTTAAATTTCATGTGAAAGACCGACTATAATTCCGACGCGAGACAACACGCCGGCCTATTTAGACGCGTGGCAGCCTCATCAGTGTCACATAAGAAAATTGAAATCTTCATTTCTCTGCGTCTCATTGCCGGGTAACTCCTCTATGAAAGACCGACTATGCTCCGACGCGAGACAACACGCTGGCCTATTTAGACGCGTGGCAGCCTACTGCGTGTCATATAACAAAATTGAAAATCTTTACTTTCTATGTCTCATTGTTTAAATTTCATGAAAGACCGACTATGTTCCGACGCGAGACAACACGCCGGCCTAACAGGACGCGTGGCGCAGCCTCATCAGTGTCATAACAAAATTGAAAAATCTTTATTTCTCTATGTCTCATTTGTTTAAATTCTACGAAAGGACCGACTATGTTCCGACGCATTAACACGCCGGCCTATTTAGACGCGTGGCAGCCTCATCAGTGTCACATAACAAAATTTAAATCTTTGCTCTTCCAGCGTCTTATATCGTTTAATTTTATGTGTGTCACTATGTCTGGTTATGAACGATAACCACGCACCGCCCATTGACGCGTGCGTTTCATCATGTCAGCATATACAAATGAAATTTATCGTCATGTATTGCCTCAGCTGTTTGAATGCGCCAGTACTGACTACGTCCGTTAGACGCGGACAAAACCACGCCGGCCTATTTAGACGCGTGGCACCATCAGTGTCATAAAGAAAATTGTGCACCTTACTTATGTCTCATTGTTTAAATTTCATGAAAGACCGACTATGTTCCGACGCGAGACAAAGCATCATTTAGACGCGTGGCAGCCTCATCAGTGTCATATAACAAAATTGAAAATCTTACTTCTCTATGTCTCATTGTTTAAATTTCATGTGAAAGACCGACTATGTTCCGACGCGAGACAACACGCTTGGCCTATTTAGACGCGTGGCAGCCCTGACGTCATATAACAAAATTTAAAAATCTTTACTTTCTCTATGTCTCCATTGTTTAAATTTCGCTGTGAAAGACCGACTGACGGCGAGGATAACACGCCGGCCTATCTAGACGCGTGGCAGCCTCATCAGTGTCATATAAGAAAATTTAAAATCTTTACTTCTCTATGTCTCATTGTTTAAATTTCATGTGAAAGACCGACTATGTTCCGACGCGAGACAACACGCCGGCCTATTTAGACGCGTGGCAGCCTCATCAGTGTCATATAACAAAATTGAAAATCTTTACTTCTCTATGTCTCATTGTTTATATTTCATGTGAAAGACCGACTATGTTCCGACGCGAGACAACACGCCGGCCTATTTAGACGCGTGGCAGCCTCATCAGTGTCATATAACAAAATTGAAAATCTTTACTTCTCTATGTCTCATTGTTTAAATTTCATGTGAAAGACCGACTATGTTCCGACGCGAGACAACACGCCGGCCTATTTAGACGCGCGGCTGCCTCATCAGTGTCATATAACAAAATTGAAAATCTTTACTTCTCTATGTCTCATTGTTTAAATTTCATGTGAAAGACCGACTATGTTCCGACGCGAGACAACACGCCGGCCTATTTAGACGCGTGGCAGCCTCATCAGTGTCATATAACAAAATTGAAAATCTTTACTTCTCTATGTCTCATTGTTTAAATTTCATGTGAAAGACCGACTATGTTCCGACGCGAGACAACACGCCGGCCTATTTAGACGCGTGGCAGCCTCATCAGTGTCATATAAGAAAATTGAAAATCTTTACTTCTCTATGTCTCATTGTTTAAATTTCATGTGAAAGACCGACTATGTTCCGACGCGAGACAACACGCCGGCCTATTTAGACGCGTGGCAGCCTCATCAGTGTCATATAACAAAATTGAAAATCTTTACTTCTCTATGTCTCATTGTTTAAATTTCATGTGAAAGACCGACTATGTTCCGACGCGAGACAACACGCCGGCCTATTTAGACGCGTGGCAGCCTCATCAGTGTCATATAACAAAATTTAAAATATTTACTTCTCTATGTCTCATTGTTTAAATTTCATGTGAAAGACCGACTATGTTCCGACGCGAGACAACACGCCGGCCTATTTAGACGCGTGGCAGCCTCATCAGTGTCATATAACAAAATTTAAAATCTTTACTTCTCTATGTCTCATTGTTTAAATTTCATGTGAAAGACCGACTATGTTCCGACGCGAGACAACACGCCGGCCTATTTAGACGCGTGGCAGCCTCATCAGTGTCATATAACAAAATTGAAAATCTTTACTTCTCTATGTCTCATTGTTGTATTTCATGTGAAAGACCGACTATGTTCCGACGCGAGACAACACGCCGGCCTATTTAGACGCGTGGCAGCCTCATCAGTGTCATATAACAAAATTGAAAATCTTTACTTCTCTATGTCTCATTGTTTAAATTTCATGTGAAAGACCGACTATGTTCCGACGCGAGACAACACGCCGGCCTATTTAGACGCGTGGCAGCCTCATCAGTGTCATATAACAAAATTGAAAATCTTTACTTCTCTATGTCTCATTGTTTAAATTTCATGTGAAAGACCGACTATGTTCCGACGCGAGACAACACGCCGGCCTATTTAGACGCGTGGCAGCCTCATCAGTGTCATATAAGAAAATTGAAAATCTTTACTTCTCTATGTCTCATTGTTTAAATTTCATGTGAAAGACCGACTATGTTCCGACGCGAGACAACACGCCGGCCTATTTAGACGCGTGGCAGCCTCTTCAGTGTCATATAACAAAATTGAAAATCTTTACTTCTCTATGTCTCATTGTTTAAATTTCATGTGAAAGACCGACTATGTTCCGACGCGAGACAACACGCCGGCCTATTTAGACGCGTGGCAGCCTCATCAGTGTCATATAACAAAATTGAAAATCTTTACTTCTCTATGTCTCATTGTTTAAATTTCATGTGAAAGACCGACTATGTTCCGACGCGAGACAACACGCCGGCCTATTTAGACGCGCGGCTGCCTCATCAGTGTCATATAACAAAATTTAAAATCTTTACTTCTCTATGTCTCATTGTTTAAATTTCATGTGAAAGACCGACTATGTTCCGACGCGAGACAACACGCCGGCCTATTTAGACGCGTGGCAGCCTCATCAGTGTCATATAACAAAATTTAAAATCTTTACTTCTCTATGTCTCATTGTTTAAATTTCATGTGAAAGACCGACTATGTTCCGACGCGAGACAACACGCCGGCCTATTTAGACGCGTGGCAGCCTCATCAGTGTCATATAACAAAATTGAAAATCTTTACTTCTCTATGTCTCATTGTTCAAATTTCATGTGAAAGATCGACTATGTTCCGACGCGAGACAACACGCCGGCCTATTTAGACGCGTGGCAGCCTCATCAGTGTCATATAACAAAATTGAAAATCTTTACTTCGCTATGTCTAATTGTTTACATTTCATGTGAAAGACCGACTATGTTCCGACGCGAGACAACACGCCGGCCTATTTAGACGCGTGACAGCCTCATCAGTGTCATATAACAAAATTTAAAATCTTTACTTCTCTATGTCTCATTGTTCAAATTTCATGTGAAAGACCGACTATGTTCCGACGCGAGACAACACGCCGGCCTATTTAGACGCGTGGCAGCCTCATCAGTGTCATATAACAAAATTGAAAATCTTTACTTCTCTATGTCTCATTGTTTAAATTTCATGTGAAAGACCGACTATGTTCCGACGCGAGACAACACGCCGGCCTATTTAGACGCGTGGCAGCCTCATCAGTGTCATATAACAAAATTTAAAATCTTTACTTCTCTATGTCTCATTGTTTAAATTTCATGTGAAAGACCGACTATGTTCCGACGCGAGACAACACGCCGGCCTATTTAGACGCGTGGCAGCCTCATCAGTGTCATATAACAAAATTTAAAATCTTTACTTCTCTATGTCTCATTGTTTAAATTTCATGTGAAAGACCGACTATGTTCCGACGCGAGACAACACGCCGGCCTACTTAGACGCGTGGCAGCCTCATCAGTGTCATATAACAAAATTTAAAATCTTTACTTCTCTATGTCTCATTGTTTAAATTTCATGTGAAAGACCGACTATGTTCCGACGCGAGACAACACGCCGGCCTATTTAGACGCGTGGCAGCCTCATCAGTGTCATATAACAAAATTGAAAATCTTTACTTCTCTATGTCTCATTGTTTAAATTTCATGTGAAAGACAGACTATGTTCCGTCTCGAGACAACACGCCGGCCTATTTAGACGCGTGGCAGCCTCATCAGTGTCATATAACAAAATTTAAAATCTTTACTTCTCTATGTCTCATTGTTTAAATTTCATGTGAAAGACCGACTATGTTCCGACGCGAGACAACACGCCGGCCTATTTAGACGCGTGGCAGCCTCATCAGTGTCATATAACAAAATTGAAAATCTTTACTTCTCTATGTCTCATTGTTCAAATTTCATGTGAAAGACCGACTATGTTCCGACGCGAGACAACACGCCGGCCTATTTAGACGCGTGGCAGCCTCATCAGTGTCATATAACAAAATTTAAAATCTTTACTTCTCTATGTCTCATTGTTTAAATTTCACGTGAAAGACCGACTATGTTCCGACGCGAGACAACACGCCGGCCTACTTAGACGCGTGGCAACCTCATCAGTGTCGTAACAAAATTTAAAATCTTTACTTCTCTATGTCTCATTGTGGGAATTTCATGTGAAAGACCGACTATGTTCCGACGCGAGACAACACGCCGACTATTTAGACGCGTGGCGGCCTCATCAGTGTCATATAACAAAATTCGAAAATCTTTACTTCTCTATGTCTCATTGTTTAAATTTCATGTGAAAAGACCGACTATGTTCCGTCTCGAGACAACACGCCGGCCTATTTAGACGCGTGGCAGCCTCATCAGTGTCATATAACAAAATTTAAAATCTTTACTTCTCTATGTCTCATTGTTTAAATTTCATGTGAAAGACCGACTATGTTCCGACGCGAGACAACACGCCGGCCTATTTAGACGCGTGGCAGCCTCATCAGTGTCATATAACAAAATTGAAAATCTTTACTTCTCTATGTCTCATTGTTTAAATTTCATGTGAAAGACCGACTATGTTCCGACGCGAGACAACACGCCGGCTATTTAGACGCGTGGCGGCCTCATCAGTGTCATATAACAAAATTGAAAATCTTTACTTCTCTATGTCTCATTGTTTAAATTTCATGTGAAAGACCGACTATGTTCCGACGCGAGACAACACGCCGGCCTATTTAGACGCGTGGCAGCCTCATCAGTGTCTTATAACAAATTTAAAATCTTTACTTCTCTATGTCTCATTGTTTAAATTTCATGTGAAAGACCGACTATGTTCCGACGCGAGACAACACGCCGGCTATTTAGACGCGTGGCAGCCTCATCAGTGTCATATAACAAAATTGAAAATCTTTACTTCTCTGTCTCATTGTTTAAATTTCATGTGAAAAGACCGACTGTGTTCCGACGCGAGACAACACGCCGGCCTATTTAGACGCGTAGCGGTCTCATCAGTCTCATATAACAAAATTGAAAATCTTTACTTCTCTATGTCTCATTGTTTAAATTTCATGTGAAAGACCAAACTCTGTTCCGACGCGAGACAACACGCCGGCCTATTTAGACGCGCAGCGGCCTCATCGGTGTCATATAACAAAATTGAAAATCTTTACTTCTCTATGTCTCATTGTTTAAATTTCATGTGAAAGATACGACTATGTTCCGACGCGAGACAACACGCCGGCCTATTTAGACGCGTAGCGGCCTCATCGGTGTCATATAACAAAATTGAAAATCTTTACTTCTCTATGTCTCATTGTTTAAATTTCATGTGAAAGACCGACTATGTTCCGACGCGAGACAACATGACCTATTTAGACGCGTGGCAGCCTCATCAGTGTCATATGGCAAAATTGAAAATCTTTACTTCTCTATGTCTCATTGTTTAAATTTCATGTGAAAGACCGACTATGTTCCGACGCGAGACAACACGCCGGCCTATTTAGACGCGTGGCCTCATCAGTGTCATATAACAAAATTTAAAATCTTTACTTCTCTATGTCTGCTCATTATTTAAATTTCATGCTGTGAAAGACAAACTATGTTCCGACGCGAGACAACACGCCGGCCTATTTAGACGCGTGACAGCCTCATCAGTGTCATATAACAAATTAAAATCTTTACTTCTCTATGTCTCATTGTTTAAATTTCAACGAAACCGACTATGTTCCGACGCGAGACAACACGCCGGCCTATTTAGACGCGTGGCAGCTCATCGGTGTCATATAACAAAATTAATCTTTACTTCTCTATGTCTCATTGTTTAAATTTCATGTGAAAGACCGACTATGTTCCATTGCGGGAACCGACACGCCGGCCTATTTAGACGCGTGGCAGCCTCATCAGTGTCATATAACAAAATTGAAAATCTTTACTTCTCTATGTCTCATTGTTTAAATTTCATGTGAAAGACCGACTATGTTCCGACGCGAGACAACACGCCGGCCTATTTAGACGCGTAGCGGCCTCATCGGTGTCATATAACAAAATTTAAAATCTTCTTACTCTGTCTCATTGTTTAAATTTCATGTGAAAGACCGACTATGTTCCGACGCGAGACAACACGCCGGCCTATTTAGACACAGCGTTACGGCGGCCTCATCGGTGTCATATAACAAAATTTAAAATCTTTGCTTCTCTATGTCTCATTGTTTAAATTTCATGTGAAAGACCGACTATGTTCCGACGCGAGACAACACGCCGGCCTTTTTAAGACGCGTGCTTGTACTCATCAGTGTCATATAACAAATTGAAAATCTTTACTTCTCTGTGTCTCATTGTTTAAATTTCATGTGAAAGACCGACTATGTTCCGACGCGAGACAACACGCCGGCTTCTATTTAGACGCGTGGCAACTCATCAGTGTCATATAACAAAATTTAAAATCTTTACTTCTCTATGTCTCATTGTTTAAATTTCATGTGAAAGACCGACTATGTTCAAACGCGAGACAACACGCCGGCCTATTTGGGCAATGGCAGCCTCATCGGTGTCATATAACAAAATTTAAAATCTTTACTTCTCTATGTCTCATTGTTTAAATTTCATGTGAGAACCGACTATGTTCCGACGCGAGACAACACGCCGGCCTTTTTAGACGCGTAAGCAGCCTCATCAGTGTCATATAACAAAATTTAAAATCTTTACTTCTCTATGTCTCATTGTTTAAATTTCATGTGAAAGACCGACTATGTTCCGACGCGAGACAACACGCCGGCCTATTTAGACGCGTGGCAGCCTCATCGGTGTCATATAACAAAATTGAAAATCTTTACTTCTCTATGTCTCATTGTTTAAATTTCATGTGAAAGACCGACTATGTTCCGACGCGAGACAACACGCCGGCCTATTTAGACGCGTAGCAGCCTCATCAGTGTCATATAACAAAATTTAAAATCTTTACTTCTCTATGTCATTGTTTAAATTTCATGTGAAAGACCGACTATGTTCCGACGCGAGACAACACGCCGGCCTATTTAGACGCGTGTAGCCTCTCAGTGTCATATAACAAATTTAAAATCTTTACTTCTCTATGTCTCATTGTTTAAATTTCATGAAAGACCGACTATGTTCCGACGCGAGACAACACGCCGGCCTATTTAGACGCGTGGCAGCCTCATCAGTGTCATATAACAAAATTGAAAATCTTTACTTCTCCTATGTCTCATTGTTTAAATTTCATGTGAAAGACCGACTATGTTCCGTCTCGAGACAACACATGGCCTATTTAGACGCGTGGCAGCCTCATCGGTGTCATATAACAAAATTTAAAATCTTTACTTCTCTATGTCTCATTTTTTAAATTTCATGTGAAAGACCGACTATGTTCCGACGCGAGACAACACGCCGGCCTATTTGAACGCGTGGCGGCCTCATCAGTGTCATATAACAAAATTGAAAATCTTTACTTCTCTATGTCTCATTGTTTAAATTTCATGTGAAAGACCGACTATGTTCCGACGCGAGACAACACGCCGGCCTTTTTAGACGCGTGGCGGCCTCATCGGTGTCATATAACAAAATTTAAAATCTTTACTTCTCTATGTCTCATTGTTTAAATTTCATGTGAAAGACCGACTATGTTCCGACGCGAGACAACACGCCGGCCTATTTAGACGCGTGGCAGCCTCATCGGTGTCATATAACAAAATTTAAAATCTTTGCTTCTCTATGTCTCATTGTTTAAATTTCATGTGAAAGACCGACTATGTTCCGACATGCGAGACAACGCCCCGCCGACCTATTTGAACGCGTGGCAGCCTCAATAGTGTCATATAACAAAATTGAAAATCTTTACTTCTCTATGTCTCATTGTTTAAATTTCATGTGAAAGACCGACTATGTTCCGACGCGAGACAACACGCCGGCCTATTTAGACGCGTGGCAGCCTCATCAGTGTCATATAACAAAATTTAAAAATCTTTACTTCTCTATGTCTCATTGTTAGAATTTCGTAGCAGAGAAGAGCCGACTATGTTCCGACGCGAGACAACGCCACACGGCCTATTTAGACGCGTGGCAGCCTCATCGGTGTCATATAACAAAATTTAAAATCTTTACTTCTCTATGTCTTATTGTTTAAATTTCATGTGAAAGACCGACTATGTTCCGACGCGAGACAACACGCCGGCCTATTTAGACGCGTGGCAGCCTCATCAGTGTCATATAACAAAATTTAAAATCTTTACTTCTCTATGTCTCATTGTTTAAATTTCATGTGAAAGACCGACTATGTTCCGACGCGAGACAACACGCCGGCCTATTTAGACGCGTGGCGGCCTCATCAGTTTCATATAACAAAATTTAAAATCTTTACTTCTCTATGTCTCATTGTTTAAATTTCATGTGAAAGACCGACTATGTTCCGACGCGAGACAACACGCCGGCCTATTTAGACGCGTGGCAGCCGCATCAGTGTCATATAACAAAATTTAATGTCTTTACTTCTCAATGTCTCATTGTTATATTTTCATGTGAAAGACCGACTATGTCCCGACGCGAGACAACATGCCGGCCTACTTAGACGCATGGCAGCCTCTTCAGTGTCATATAACAAAATTTAAAATCTTTAAATCTCTATTTCTCATTGTTATACTTTCAACTAAAAGACCGACTAAATTCCGGCGCAAGACCCCAAGCCAGAGTATTTGGACGCGTGACAGCAACCTCAGTATCATATCTAAACTTATTTATAAATAGAACTTTATCTCTGTTTGTGTATGTGCGTGTCCGTTATCTATAGACTCCGAAACGGCTGAACAGATTTTCATGAGAATTTAGACAGTTGTACTATAAGCGTCTGCGAGAGTTCTTCGCTAGTTTTTTTGTCGTGGTACCCCCAACAAATATCGAAAATCGATAATCGAAAAAATCGGGTTATAGAAGGAGTGGTCCGATTTTAATCAAATTTGATCCACTCATAGACAAAGACTTAAGAAACGATATTCAGAAGTTTCAAGGTTGCAGCTTTTACAATTCTGCAGAAAATCGATAATATATATATAAAAGGCAAGATATTTGTGTGTGTGTCTGTTTATCTGCCTGTATGTTTGCATTTTTTTTTTTCAGCCCTTTTATTTTATTTTTCGCTTCGGGTTTGGCTCTAAGTAGGTATAATTGTAGTTCTTAGTCTCAGCCATGATACCATTTGCTCAGAGGACTTATTTAGCCTTTAATATTCAGTTTAAGACGAAAAAACTTATTTGATATCGATACCAGGAAATCAAAATTTGTCTTTCATACATTGATTTTTCTTTCAGTCTACGTTTCGCTTTTAACTGGAAACAACTATTGCTTTTTAGTCTTTCGTGCCAACGTCCAAAGAGTCTGAGCTCCAGGGCCATGAATTAGTTTTAAAGCTTTCATTAGACTCTAGCAACGCCGGGCTATACTGCTAGTAACAAATAAATTTTTTCTATTATATTTGGAGGTTTGGAAGTTTTTGTTGTTTTGTCTTTTTTTGCCCATTAGACAAATTATTCACTTTTTGTTTAATATTTTATTATAAGTCCATTGTTTTTTAATAATTTAATGGCTGCCCTATGAAAGAAAATTTTCTTCTCCCATTTTAGATTCTCTCATTATGGGCATTATCATATCCATTATATAATATAACGGTATAGCTGAGAAATTATAACATGCACGGCAAGCAGTGTGTAAAAAGGTGAAACCTTACTTGAAATATTTCCCAAAAAGAAAACTGGAGTTACAGAGGTTTCTATCTGAATCTGATAAGATCGTGTGGTTTCAATGTTTATGTAAGATTTATTGCTGTGGCCTAAGCACGTCCCTCTTCTGTGCTTCGTTCCAACCTCACTCACTGTTCTTCACATGACCCTCGTGACTATCTCAACAAAAAGATAATAGAATTTTGTATCCCTACAATTTGAATATGCTTATGTTTAATTTGATTGAGGTTTTATTGGTAGTGTTAGTTTTCAAAATTTCTATCAAGCGTTTAATTTCAAAACTGAAGTGATTCATTATTTTATTAGTGTTATTAGTTGTCATTCAATGAGATTTGTAACGGAATTTGGTAAAGCCTTTTCTAGTTAGTTGTGACCGAAGACAGAGGATGGAAAGTGACATGGCCAAAGAGGCATTCTAAAAGCTAAGAATTGTATTGAGGAACAGAAAAAATTCCTTGGAAACAAAGGGAAGGATACTGATTTGTTATGTGATGTCTGTTCTATATGGAAGAGAATAGTAGACAATATCCTCAAAGACGCCGGAAAAACTTGAAGCAACCAAAAATATTTGTACAGAGGCATGCTTATAATACCATGGACCTAACATGTGAGCAAAGGCAAGGTTTTAAATAGGATGGCAACGAAAAGGATACTTATACTTAACATCAGGAAGAGATAGCTATAGTTTCTGAGACAATTAATGTAAAAGAGGGCTTAAAGAATCTAGAATTCACAGGACGGTTAGCGGGAGAAAGCAACGTATTACATACTTGATAGGCTTAAGCTAGTGGATGGAAGAACACGGTTTGGGAAATATAAGAAGGGAAAAGGAGTTAAAAGCTGCAAGATATACAGATAGGTAGAAAACCATGACCACCTACGTTTTAAAAGAAAATGGCTCATGAAAAAAAGAAAATGACATCATTATACGCAAATTTTTCGTTTGTATAGACTAGAAACATTCTAAATATATGAAATAAAAAGGAATTATCAAAAACATTTTTAAAATATCAACTTTATTTCTACCTTCAATACATAAGCCAGAAATTAAACCCATACATAGAAATGATGCAACTCATTAAAACAATACCAAAGCACTCCTGTTAGAAATTATACCAGCCATCAAAACAATATTAAAACACTTCTATTAGAAATGATGCAAGCCATTAAAATAACAATATTAAATCATTTCTATTAGAAATTATGAAAGCCATTAAAACAATATTAAAACACCTCTATTAGAAATGATGCAAGCCATTAAAACAAAATCAAAGCACTTGTTAGAAATGATGCAACCCATTAAAATAATATTAAAACACTTCTATTAGAAATGATGCAAGCCATTAAAACAATATTAAATCACTTCTATTAGAAATAATGCA
Source organism: Ascarosepion bandense (assembly GCA_037127315.1). Lineage (NCBI taxonomy): Eukaryota > Metazoa > Mollusca > Cephalopoda > Sepiida > Sepiidae > Ascarosepion > Ascarosepion bandense. The sequence goes on from JBBBDQ010000863.1 coordinate 742,042, forward strand.
ATCCATTAAAACAATATAAAATCACTTCTATTAGAAATGATGCAAGCCATTAAAACAATACCAAACACTTTAATTAGAAATGATGCAAGCCATGAAAACAATATTAAATCACTTCTATTAGAAATGATGCAACCCATTAAAATAATAGCAATGCACTTCTGTTAGAAATTATGCATGCCAATAAAAGAATATTAAATATTAAATCACTTCTATTAGAAATAATGCAACCCATTAAAACAATATAAAAATCACTTCTATCAGAAATGATGTAAGCCATTAAAACAATACCAAAACACTTTTGTTAAAAGATAAACGCAAGTCATTAAAACAAAACCAAGGCACTTCTGTTAGAAGTGATGCAAGCCATTAAACAATACCAAGGCACTTCTGTTAAAAATAAAGCTATTCATTAAACCAATATTAAAGCTCTTATGGTAGAAATTAGGCTCACACATTAAAGAATATCAAAGAAGTTCTAATAGAAACTATGCTATTCATTAAAACAATACCGACGCACTTCTCAGAATTATGCTAGCCATTATGACAATACAAAAGCACTTTCGTTAGAAATCGTACTATCCTTTAAAACAATAACAAATCATTTCTGTTAAAAATGTTGCTAGTCATTAAAACAATACTAAATACTTCTGTCAGAAATAATGCTAGCCATTAAATCTATAATTAAGTAACTCTGGTAGACATTATAGTAGCCATTGTAACAATACGAAAGCACTTCAGGTAGAAATGGTCCTCCATTAGAACTATACCAAAGCATAGAAATAATGCTAGCCATAAAAACAGAAACGAAGCAGGTCTGCTAGTATTGATGCAAGTCATTAAAACAGTACCAGAAGACTTATTAAAAAAGTTAATAGCCATAAATACAAAACCAAAGCACCACTGTTAAAAATGATCGAAGACATTAAAACAATACCACAGCCCTTTTGTTAAATATAGTGCAATTCATTTATACAATAATGAAGCATTTCTGTTAGAAGTGATTCAATCCATAAAGAAATACCAAAATATATCTGTTTAGAAATTATTCAAATCATAAATGTAACATTGTTGTGGAGTCACCCCTTTTTACACACACAATGAACTCTTACAAGTATACAAATCATCCTTTCTACACAGAACGAGTTGAGGAGTTGTCTGTTGAGTTGTTGTTGTTAGAGTTGGTGTTTGTCAGAGCAGTTGAACCGTCGCTCGTTGGTCAGCACGAATATAGACTTATTACCCGGACTTACTACTTGTATATATTTGACTCCTACTAACAAGTATTCCTGAATCTACTAACCGTGTACAGGTTGTATATCATTTATTCAATATACTTACATTTTTCCTCTCATATCTGTTTATTATTATTATTATTATATTGTGTGGTTTTCTAAACAAGAATCCACAGCAAATATCAAACACTTCTGTTGTTGTTGTGGATTCCAGGTGAGGAACCGCATAAAATAAAAAATAGATTATCTCTAACGTAATATACAAACCTGAAACAAGGTTAGTAAACCCAGGAATATTATTAGTAAGAAATAAATAGATACAAGTCTTGAAGTGAAATCGTTGGAAATAGTATATCCGTGTATATTATTCTAGCTGAGTGGAGCTCAGAGCTAGTCTGATTTCTGATGCGGTAGTCTCTGGTTAAGTTCGGTATCTCTCCGATAACTCTCACGGATATCTAGGAATACTCTCTGCAACTACTGTTCTTTCTATAGCAGGAGTATATGTACACTCATTCGACTTCATTATCATACACAAAGGGGAGATCCCACAACAGTTAGATGGTAGTCATTGAAACAATATTAAAAAACTTTTATTAGACATTATCCTATCGATTAAAACAAGTAAAAAAGAACTTTTCTTAAAAATGATACTATCAATGATGCTAGCCATTAAAACAATATCAAAGGACTTTATTTAGAAATGATACTAGAAGTCAAAACAATATTTAAAAAGTTCTGTTAAAAATGATGCTAGTAAATAAAATATATCAAAGCACTTCTGCTAGAAATAACGATATTCATTAAAACAATGCTAAAGCACTTCTGCTAGAAATAACGATATTCATTAAAACAAAGCTAAAGCACTTCTGCTAGAAATAACGATATTCATTAAAACAAAGCTAAAGCACTTCTGTTAGAAATAATACCAGCCATTAAGAAATATCCAATTAGTTATTGTAGAATTTATGCAAGTGAATAACAATAGCAAAAATATTCTGGTAGAAATTATGCTATCCATTAAAACAATACCATAGCAGTTGTGTTAGAAATTATGCTGGCCATTATGACAATACCAAAGCATTTCTGTTATAAATTATGATATTCATTAAAACAATAACAAATCAGTTCTGTCAGAAATTTTGCTAGCTATTAAAACTATAGTAAAGTAACTCTGGTACAAATTACGCTAGCCATCATAACATTATCGAAGCACTTCAGGTAGAAATGATGCTATCCATTAAAACAATACCAAAGCAATTGTCTTAGGAATAATGCTAGCCATAAAACAATACCAGGGCACGTCTGCTCGGAATAAGGCTAACCATTAAAACAATACCAAAAGAATTCTTTTAGAAAAGTTGCTAGCCAAAAAAAAAAAAAAACAATACCAAAGCACTTCTGTTAGAAATGATGCAAGCCATTAAAACAATATCTCGGCACTTCTGTTATAAATAATGCCAGCCACTTAAATAATACCAAACAATTTTATTAGAAATTATTCTCGCAATTAAAGCAATACCAAAGTAATTTTGTTATAAAAGATGCTGGCAGTGATGCTAGCCATTAAAGCAATTGTTTTTAATCGTGTCACCCCAAGCAAGGCATTCCACTGCCACTATAGCGCAAGGGGTTACATAGAGGGATTGGGTATAGGAAATGTCAGAAGGAGGGCGATAGACGACTTAGGATGTACATAGGGAGAGAGTTGGAGAGAGTGGGTGTGAGTTAGTGTGTTAGGAGGTGTCTATTGACCTTACATTTAAACTCCTGGAGGGTGTAGCCGTCGGGGAAGCAAGCATGCGGTAGGGAATTCCACAGGCGGGAAGTGCGAGGAAAGAAGCTGTTGGAGTAGAAATTGCGGTTACATTTCATCGGTTTCACTGTAAAAGGTTAGGATCAGAGGACTTTATTTAGAAATAATTATACCTGTTAGAAACTATCTTATCCATTAAAACAAGACTAATTCAGTTCTGTTAAAATGTTCGTAGCCATTGGAACAATATCAAAGCACGTCTGTTAGATATGATGCTAGCCATTTGGTGTTGTTTTACAATACTAAAACATATCTGTTAGAAAAATGCTAGTTTTCAAAATAATGCCAAAGCACTTTTATTAGTAAAGATGCTAGTCTTAAAAACAATACCAAGGCACTTCTGTTAGAAAAAATGCTAGCCATTAAAACGTCAGCGGACGAATTGAGGTTGCTGAGAATTTTAAATGTCAGAGCAGCATTTTAATGGGCTTACGGTAATATCACATTGAAATCCGGTTCTCACCAGATCACCAAAAAGCATCTTGGACTCTGGTCAGTACCTAGATAGGGTGAAAGCGTGGAAATACCAGGTGATGTAATAGTTAAAGAGTTAGCTAAGCAACTGGAGAACCGTGTCCTGATTCCAGACCGTTACACACACAAACACAAACGCACATACACATATACATGTGTGTGTGTGTACGTGTCACTGCGTGTTTTTATTATTATTATTATGTCATTTATAATAATAATAATAATCCCCAAATGAATATAAAAATCGCCACGATAGAGTTGGGCAATATTTACATTGGGCAATATGCAAACATTATGGAAAAGCTGTAGGCAAACACTGGTATGAACATCACCCAGCACCGGTTACAGAAATAGAAGATGTAACCATTCTATGGGATTACACCATCTACACAGACAGAAAAATTGAAGCAAACAGGCCAGACATTATTGTTAAAATCCAGAAAGAGAAAACTTGTCTATTAATTGATATGGCTTGTCCAGCGGATTGTAACATAGCAATCAAGGAATTTGAAAAACTGTCAAAATATAAATACCTGGAAATTGAAATAGAAAAAATGTGGAAATTGAAAACAAGAGTTGTGCCAGTGATAGTAGGTGCACTTGGAATGATAAAAAATGGAACAAAACAACACATTGAAAGAATCCCGGAAACCCCAGCTTAAGAGATATACAAAAAATTGTCTTATTAAGTACAGCCCACACACTAAGGAAAACTTTATCTATGTAATGCTGGGGATGATAGGGAAGATAGAAAAACATGAAATGGAGCCATAACAACACGCCACGACCTGCCTTAGGTCTCCCCGCAGACTTGGTTGGTAGTGAGACCAAAGCAGAAATCGAAATATGATGAAAAATGACATAATAATAATAATAATGATAATAATAATAAACAAACACTGGTATGAACATCACCCATCACCGGTTACAGAAATAGAAGATGTCACCATTCTATGGATTACACCATCTACACAGACAGAAAAATAGGCTGGAAATTATTGTAAAAAAACAGAAAGAGAAAAGTTGTCTATTTATTGATATGGCTGGTCCAGCGGATTGTAACATAGCAACCAAGGAAATCGAAAAACTGTCAAAATATAAAGACCTGGAAATTGAAATAGAAAAAATGTGGAAATTAAAAAGAAGAGTTGTGCCAGTGATAGTAGGTGCACTTGGAATGATAAAAAAATGGAACAAACCAACACATTGAAAGAATCCCGGAAACCCCAGCTTAAAATATATACAAAAATTGTCTTATTAAGTACAGCTTACACACTAAGGAGAACTTTGTCTATGTAGCGCTAGGGATGATGAGGAAGAGAGAAAAAACATGAAATGGAGCCATAACAACACGCCACGACCTGCCTTAGGTCTTCCCGCTGATTTGGTTGGTAGTGCGACCATAGCAGAAATCGAAACATGATGAAAAATGACATAATAATCATAATAATAAACACGCATAGACATGTATACGGGATGTGCGTTGTGGTGCAATGGATAGCCGCTTGGAACGAGAAATCGGGGAGCTGAGTTCTAATTCTAGTTGAATTAACTGCATTTCTCAAGGGTATTTACGCGTAGGTGAATGCCAGGAATTCAAATTGAATTCGAACTCGGCTCCCCGATTTGTCGTTCCGAATCGATAACCACTGCACCACAACGCACATAATGTTCAAATAAATAAACTAAATATGTCGGGTGTTAATCTGTATAAGCCGTAAATTTCTTAGATGTTACCTTCTACGTTAGCACAAGCAAAAATATATGCGTGTGTTTGAGCGTGTGCATCGCTGTCTGCATGCTGAAAAGTTCTCGGTCGGATAATGACAATCTGAAAAAATAAATTTACATTGGAAGGCTACAGGTTTTTTTTTTTTGGTTTTTTTTTTTCAGTTCATTGGCTGACCCTGGATGTTCCGCACCCTTCCCCACTTAGTTGTCACAATGAACGAGAGACTCTAATCGAAAGTAGTTTTAAAAATGCACATTACATTTCGGTATCGTTTTTAAAAATCAAAATCCGACAATGAAATGTCACGTCATTGACATTCAGATTTCCCGAAAAATATTTTCCACAAAAGATTGAGATTCAAAAGATAAGATCTTTTCTTTTCCCATAAATGTAATATTTGTTATCAATCCGTTCGCATTCTTCACCAGATCTTAGATATCAGTTATGCGGATTGTAACATTTTGAAAGAGAATATAGTCTGGCACAAGGCCGCACTAAATTACGTAGGCAAGTATATAACGCTAACATGCTAAGAACTTCTCTCAAACCACGATTAACGCCATAAATTATTACTAGAATTTTTTCTCTGTATCACATTGTCTGAAAAACTTTTAACAAAAGTGAAACATTTTAGATTTTAAAAATCTTCCTATTTGTTCTTTGTGAGATAGATAGATAGATAGATAGATAGATAGATAGATAGATAGATAATAAACAGACTGAGATAGATAGATAGATAGATAGATAGATAGATAGATAGATAGATAGATAGATATTAACAGGCTTATATAGATAGATAGATAGATAGATAGATAGATAGATAGATAGATAGATAGATAATGAACAGACTGAGATAGATAGATAGATAGATAGATAGATAGATAGATAGTGAACAGACTGAGATAGATAGATAGATAGATAGATAGATAGATAGATAGATAGATAGATAGATAGATTAATGTTGCAAAATTTGTCATTTAATTGAAGAGAATCATGCCGACTGCAAGCAGATTCAAAAATAAGCCCCGACGAGTGAGAACATCCTAATGATGCCTTCACGAATCTTCAAAGTCGGCATGAACCTGCTCAGTTAAGTGACAAACTTCTCCACATAAATCTTATTAACTCTCTATCTCTATCCCGATATCCAACACTTTACGACAAAAGAAACATACTTGCCAAATAAGTTTAATTTGTTGCGTAGGGAACTGGTTGATGGTTCTTCGATTCGGCCTCATGTCATACTTAATCGAACTTCCAACAGCATTTTATGCAGATTTATCATCAGAAGGTTTTCAACAGGAGATTGGTTGTCAGTTGGAATGTGTGGATTTGTGTAGAAAAGTGGAATAACAAAACTTACATTTTGAATGTTAAAATAGAAGTTTATTAAAAGAAAGTATAACAATAGTAGTAGAAATTAATGTTCACTGAGAAAGTTAAGGTATCAAGAGTTTGTACAAAATGTTCTAATAATAATTGTTGAAATAGATAAGGAGAAAGGGAAAGAGGACAATGTCCGAGTCGCTTGAAGTTTGAAGTCACATTTTTGATGTGTGTCTCTCCTTTGCTGCTCCCATCTCTGACTGGTTAGAGACCATCCTTAAATATTGAATCCAGTCACGTGGGGTAGCTCCTAAAACGATTTTTCTTTAGCTGTGGAAAACCCGTTTTTCTGACTGATTTTGAATTTTGCGATTTGATGACCAATCAGGATCCAGAGTTCCGCTACAAATTAAAGACAACAGACAAGGTACTCTGTTTAAGTTTTTATTTAAATGTTTTAGTTCGTATAAGTATTTCCTGTTCTTGATATAAAATGTGCAAATTTGTCCTAAATTGTTGTATGTCCGAGCGCTTTCGACTATTCTTATAGCCATTTTCATGGATTTAATATTATTTTTGCTTGTAACTGAATGTATAGAATTTATCTATGTATCTTGAGTTATGAAAATGTTATTTCTTTCTAAAATATACGTACATAAAAAATACACATTCAGTTAAAATTAAAGATTAAAATATTTTTCTTGATCTACTCTATCAGCTTCTTTTCTTGGGCTTCCTACCTGTAGAACTCCCTTCCATATACTTGCTTTCCTGACGGCCACAACCTCCAAGAATTTAAATGCAATGTCAATTCCCATTTCTTATCCACTTAACTCTAGCCCTTTCTACATCACCCCGTGTATCTTGCTTTTTTCTTTCTCTCTACCTTCGCAACTGTCTTCATTCCTGTGTCCACATTCTTCTCTTGCCCTTTCTCATTCACCCCTGCAGCTAGTTCGTCTTTCTCTTCACTCTCCTTCTGCCTAAAATTTTAATTATCTTATGTAACCCCCTGCAAATCAGTGGCGGTGATTTTAGTATGCCTTCTTCTGTTACACCACCCAAACCCCGCTCTGCCATCAACTAGCTCAAGAGCATAAATCTAGAATATAAATGTAAACTAGCATGGCCACAATAGAGGGATCAGTTTATATATTGATTATAATATAGATTTGATCCCCCATTTTATATCCACATTATAATTTCTTATAAACAGTATGCATATATATTCTTCTTCTCTGTGCCCTGTCCTTTCAGGATGGCGGCGATCATGGCTTTCCACGTCTCCCTATCCCTGGTGGCTTTTAGCACGCCTTGATTAGGTCCTTCAAAAATGTCATCCGTTGCTTTGCCCTGTCTCTTTTTCCCTCTATCTGGCTGTTAGTATCAAGTTCTCTAAGTCCTACTTCCTCATTGCATGCACCAGGAACTTTAGTTGTCTCTTCCTGATGCTCAGTATTAATTTCTTTTTGTTTCCATCATTTCTAAGACCTCATCATTGCTCATATGCTCGATCCATGATATTCACAGCATCCTTCTGTAGAACCACATTTCAGTTGCTTCAAGTTTTCCCTTCATCTTTGATGATATTGACCAGCTTTCACTACCATATTGACGAAAGGAAAACACATAGCAATCCAGTACTCTCTTCTTTGTTTCTAGCGAAATTGTCCTGTTTCTTAATACTTTACTCAACTTCTAGAATGCTTCCTTCGCCATGCCAATTCGCCTTCGGATCTCTGTGTCGCCCTTTCCGTCTTCTGTTAGAACACTTCCGAAGTATTTAAATTTTTGTACCTGCTTGATTCTAGGATCCCCAACCTGTATTTGGCATATTGGTCTGCCCTTTTTTACTGATGACCATGCATTCGGTTTTCTTGCAGTTTATTTGTCGTCCTTTCTTGTCACTCTCTTCAGCTACCTTCTGTAGGATATCTTGTAGTTTTCTTTCTGTTTCTGCTATCAGCACTGTATCATCTGCGTTTCTTAAGTTGTGTAAATTGTGGCCTTGCTTTCCTCATATTATAACTGATAATTTTTGCACACATACATCTGTGTGTGTGTATGTGTGAGCCTGGTATTTGGCTGAGATACATATGATTTGAATATATTAAGACCAAGCATGCACACCTCTCTCAGACAGTAATTTTCTTTATGGAGAGAAAGAAAATTGCCATCGCTTTCTGTGGTAGACTGGTTGCCGATGAAGGCTATAGAACCCAATCTGTCCTGTTTTTTAACCCATAACTAGAAGGAATATATTGATTAATACCTTTCCCAAGGTTATTTGCGCGTAAGTAAATTCAATGAATTCAGCTGGAATTCGAACGCGGCTCCCCGATTTCTCGTTCTGAGCCGATGTCCAATGCACCACAACGCACATTCTGGAGAGTACTGTGGTTTTTCATGTGGCCCGAGGCTCATTCATAAAGTAAATAATCGACCGGATTTGGGAATTTCTGCGTGATATGGCTGTTAAAACATCTGCAGACCTCGACCTTATGTGAGCGTCCTGCTAAATACATATATAATATATATATATATATATATATATATATATATATCATCATCATCATCATCATCAATCATCATCATCATGGACTCTCCTGTCGATTTCGACGTATGAGTGTCTAACTTAGTTTGACTGACATAAAAAAAATTGTTTAGATTGGTGAAGGTTTGTGTAGCACCATCCACACATTTTGGAACTGGGGATAACAAACAATCGGTACGGTATTGTCGCGTTGAATACACCGGTTCCAGCTCGATCACCGAAGTTAAGCAACGTTGAGCCTGGTCAGTACGTTTATTGACGGATGTGCGTTGTGGTGCGGTGGATGTCTGCTTGGAAAGGGAAATCGGTGAGCCGAGTTCCAATTTCAGTCGAACACTCTGCATTCACTTGCGCACTAGTACACTTGGGAAAGGTACTAATCCGTCTGATGTCTGCTGTTCATGCGATCTGTGGCAAACTTCTGCACCGATATATATATATATATATATATATATATATATATGTGTGTGTGTGTGTGTGTGTGTGTGTGAAAACAATAGGGAAACTCTAATGGTTGCTAACGCGTTTCATCCAATGTGGACTTTTTCACGGCAAAAAACGAAATGAATTTATGAAACCAAGTAACTAATAATAATAAAACAAAAAGTCCTTAAGAACTTAAAGAACGCTATTTTTATACTGTTAACTGGAAAATGCGTCAAATACTGTCACGTGTGGAGATATTGTTTTCATTGCTGTGTTGATAGATTCAACCATATTCTTTTGATTTCTTGATACTGTTGAGTACGTTTGTTTGAAAGAGTAGTAATTTTCATGTAAAAGTATAAAGTCCGTAAAAAAGTCCACATTGGATGAAACGCGTTGGCAACTATTACAGTTTTCTTATGTGTCTTTTACATTTATAAATATTGCCTTTTTGTAAAGGTTAACTCTGAGAGAAATTTCAATATATATATATATGTACACACACACACACACACACACACACATATATATATATATATATATATAAAGTATGTTTTCGTATCGTAATATAAACAAATACAATTTTACTTTGGTATTGAGCGCTTTAGTGTTAAGGTTTTCGTCTTGGTTTTTTTTCTTTCTTACGACTGCTTGACTTTTTGTTCATGTACTTCGTTTGTTTCTTTTTTCTTTCCCCTTCTTTTCCCTCCGGGTTCGTTTTCGGTGGGTTGTACAAGACGATTTAAATTATAGCTTAATTAACACTAGTTTCGGCAGATAAGTTATGTGCCTATTGGTATTATTATTATTATTATTATTATTATTATTATTACTATTATTATTATTATTATTATTATTATTATTATTATATATTCATACAACTACTTACATTAAAAAGTGCCCAACCTGAAGAAGACCAGTATTACTCTGAAATTTTTGTGTGGTAATCTAATGCTTTTATAAACCATTGTAAGAGCAAAATTACAATCTCTCTCTCTCTCTCGCTCTCTCTCTCTCTCTCTCTCTCTCTCTATATATATATATATATATATATATATGTGCGTGTGTGTGTATATATATATATAAACTCGTCTATTCTTCTGAAATGAGGTAGTATTTACATAATTTACATTGTTCAAATTGTCGTCATGTTTATTGCAATTTTTACGATATTTCGGCTGTTGCATGCTTTTTTCAATCACTTGAGTATATTGTTCTCATTCCATGTGCGCTGGTACTTCCGGTCTGAAAGGACAGATGGCGCAGTGAATATAGACGTTGGTTAATTCCGTTGACTTGACCCAATGTGTTGTGAGTTCATTTTGGTGAACAAATAAGTGTTAAGTTAAAGGGAGATAAATACATGGCTACCGAAACTTAGATAGATAGATAGATAGATAGATAGATAGATAGATAGATAGATAGATAGATAGATAGATAGATAGATATGAACAGAATGGCATAGATAGATAGATATGAACAGAATGGCATAGATAGATAGATAGATAGATAGATAGATAGATAGATAGATAGATAGATAGATAGATATGAACTTAATGACATAGACAAATACATAGATAGAATGAAAGAGAAAAGTATGATTAGAATGGACTGCATCTATTTTTCCCTTCACTATCAGTACATAACTGTAAACCCTGGATTTATCTTCCAAGTTAATCAATATTTCATTTCTTCTTTTATAATTTTTAGATTTTTGTCAAATTTCAATTTCTGAATTTGAAAATTTATTTCCAGCTTAATTTTCTTGTTATGGTTTTGTTTTTTCATTTTATTTTTAGAATTTTGTAGGGAATTTTACAGAATTAATTCCTCATATATCCAAAATCTTTCTAAAACTTATATATATATATATATATATATATATATATATATATATATATATATAAAAGAATAGAAATATATTAGGAGATAATATACGGTATTTTTCTGATGTTTGAATAGATTTATAGAGAGATTTAGAATTTTAATCTAAAAGCCAATGAAAATTTATCTGCATGTTACTTAATGAGAGAAATTAAGTCAGGCCTTTACCCAAAAGCAGTGCCTATCATTGCCACAACTTGAACTTGGTTAACTTATTCCACCCATTCTTTTAGAAATCAGTAGCTGTGCGTAATCAGTAACTGTGTCTTTGTTCGATCTATATATATATATATATATATATATATATATATATATATATATATATATATTTATTAAACATTTATTGGTCTGAGTCAAATTAGACCAGTCAAGAATTCTATTAAAATGCTCAAAGCATATTTAAAGAAAATTTGAACGTATAAATATATTAAATATTTAAATTATGTATTAAAATTAGGAAGATCAGACAATTACGATATGCTTTATACATAAATACTTTCATAGTCCTTGTTAATATGATCAGCATATATATATATATATATATGCTATATATATATATATATATATGCACACATATATAATGTATGTATATATACAAATGTATGTATATATATATATAGATAGATAGATAGATAGATAGATAGATAGATAGATAGATAGATATTAGAAGTAATACAAATTGATGAGTTCGCAGTCCACTGCTTGAAGTTATTTACTTCATTAACATTGCTCGATACTTAGTAGAGTATTATTTTTTTTTTTTTTTTTTTATAAGCGTTTCACCCCGAGCAAGGCATGCCACTGCCACTACTGTGCAGGGGGCTACGTAGAGTGGAGAAAGGCTGGTTAAATATAGGAAATAACAGAGGGTGGGTGATAGGCGGGTGAGGATACCGAGAATGAGAGTTGGGTAGATGAGAGTGTTCTGAGAATAGTTGGGAGTTAGTGTGATAGGAGGTGTCTATTGACCCTACATTTAAACACCTGGGGATTGTAACTGTCAGGAAAGCAGACTTGTGGAAGGGAGTTCCACAGGCGGGAAGCGCGAGAAAAGAAGCTGTTGGAGTAGAATTTACGGTTACATCTTATTTGTTTAACTGTAAAAGGGTGGGACCTAGTTGCTAATCTAGTATCTCGTGTAAATTCGTGCTTAGGCGGCACCATTTGCCTAAGCTCATCGGAGCAGAAGCCATGAAAGTACTTGTAGAAGAGGCACAGGGAAGCTACATCACGCCGGTGTGAGAGCGGCTGCAGCCGGTCTGCCAAGTCAGTATCAACCACGTTACAGATCCTCCTTTGTATTTTGTCAAGAAGCCCAAGGAGAGCAGCAGGGGCACCCGACCAGATATGGCAGCAATATTCAATACACGGGCGGATGGTAGATTTGTATATGTGCAGAATAGTTTCAGGTGGGAAAAATTTCCGGGCCCTGCACAGAGAGCCGACTTTCATAGCAGCAGATTTGGCAATGGATTCAATATAGTCATTCCATTTGAGGTCCGCCGAGAGTGTAAGGCCAAGGAGGCGTAGTATTTTACTCTCTGGTAGGCTAGCCTGTCCCATGCTAATGGGAGGTAGATGCGATTGTCTATGGTGGTTAGTTGATAACAGCTTTGTTTTGGAGGCATTGAAATTTACCAACCATTTCCTACCCCAGGTCACTACGGATTGGAGGTGCCTTTCAAGTGCGGCAGCGAGGTTCACTTTGTCGTCCAGACCTGGTTTCTGATCGATGCGGGAGTAGATTGTTGTGTCGTCGGCATACATGCCAACTTGGGATCTAATGGTGTCGGGGAGATCATTAATGTAGATCAGAAATAGCGTGGGACCTAGGATAGAACCTTGAGATGGTAATATTTTTATTATAATTTTATAATAAGACATATTTCACTCCAACACCCGAGATGTTGTGTTTCGGTGTCATCTTATTAGCACCTCATCAGGCATTGAAATATTTTTTCTGTTAGGGATCATTATACGTAAAAACTTAAAAACAACACATTTTTACCACATTCAGACAATTAAGTGGGGTTCTAAGAAGGTACCTCCACTCATTTCCGATTACTAACTTTTAAATTGAATTTTTAAAAAAATAAATGTGCTTTTTTTAATTTTAGTTTTAATTGAAAGTTAAATGATTACATTTATTATTTTCAGTCAGCAAAATAAGCTGGTGTATTTTAAACAGAAATTATATCCATCGGAATATAAAATTTTGAGTTCTTTTTATTATTTTTTTTAATTTTTCGGCCATTTTTCAGCTATTGATATATTTGTAAACAAGAGCCGATTCTCGGTTTTAAAAATAAAAAATAAAACATACATCTGCGACAAATTACTTTTGGAAGATTAGCAATTTTAATAGTAAATTAATCAGTATTACTTATTTATAGCATGGGATTTAAAATAAAAGTTTTTCTTACTCATGTAGTTGAACCTTTTACAATTTTTCTAGTAAGGGGAAGAAACCCTGAAACACATGACCATTTAATGTACACATAGAAATAATTATACAAAAAAGACTTCAAATGCACACAAAAAATGAAAATTATTTAAAAAATACGATGGTTAGATGATTTGTATTCAGCTTTTCAATTTTCGATTAGTAAATATAGTCTTCACTTTATAATCTACCAGCCTAACATCTACAAGCCTTGGAAATATTTTCAAAATACTTTTGAAAATTTATAAATTATTATAATGAGAAAATGAAAACAATTCTTTTAAAATTTTCTTATTATTCGAATTTTATTTCCGTCTATAATATCCTCAATTTATATTATTTATTGAACCAATTAAAAGCTTATCTAATTATATGATATAATTCTATTGCATTTTTTATTTTACTGTTAGGTATAGATTTTCGATAAAATTTGTTAAATGGTTTTTAAAAATAATACATGATTTACATTCCTCAATGAGTTCAGTGTTATCAAATAAAAGCAATTTTGCTTTCAAAATTTAATTTCGTAAAATTTCATGAATGTACGTGGAAGTGGGTAACATGAAAAAAATAATATTTTTACCAATATTGTTTTGGAAAAAAGTGATCTCAAAAATAATCTCATTCATTTATAAGTTCTGAAAGTTTCGTTAAAATCTAATAATAATTTGATTTTTGCAAGAATTTCCAAATTAATCTGTTTGTCACTGGGAAAAGGTGAGTTTTCCATTGTAAACTCTCGTAACGATTTAGCACCCCGGTAACGAAAATAAAAACAAGATTTTTACCAAAATTTCAAACGTGTTAGAAAGGATTAAAAAATTTTAAGAAAATAATTAAAGAATACTTTGATCTTTCGTCTGAATAATAACTTAAACATTTTGATGGTAAAAGTTCTTTTTTATTAAGTTTGGGAGCTTTTTTCTTCATACTATGTTTTTTTTTTGTTTTTTTTTTTCAGCGATTTAGTGGAGGTAGCTAGTTCAAAGGTTTTCATCGAAGACACTGGAACTGCCTTAGTTTTCAAGTCATTTCAATTCTCCACCCACCCTTATCATTACAATCAAATTCCTCCTGTGCATCATGACCGTTCTTTTGGTTCATTGAGTCAAACCCTCCAAACCCCACTGAAATTGTTGTTTTTAAGTGTCTGTATATAATGATCCCTAACAGAAAAAAACATTTTACTACCTGATGAGATGCTAATAAGATAGTACCGAAACACAACGGCTCTTGTGTTGCAGTAAACTGCTTTTATTATGAACTTATAATAAAAGTACTACCATATCTATCTATCTATCTATCTATCTATCTATCTATCTATCTCTCTCTCTCTCTCTCTCTCTCTATATATATATATATATATATATATATATATATATATATGGTAGTACTTTTATAAGAAAAGTATAAAATGTACTACTTTTATAAGTAGTACTTTATTTTTTATGTTTTAAGACCACGTAGTTCAACCACAGATCTACATTTAAAATAGAAAATTTAAAAAACAATACAAAATTGGCTAACCATGTCTGGAAATTGAAATCAAAATATGAAAAAGATCCACAAATAACGTGGAACATTGTAAAAACAGCTAAGCCTTACAGTGGTGGACAAATATGTAGACTGTGCCAGGAGGAGAAATTAGAAATTATGACAAACCCAAATAAAGACGAACTGTTAAATGAAAAACAGAAATTATGACTAAATGCATGCACACTAAGAAATACCTATTATTCAATACAACCATGGATGAAAACGTCATAATCTGTTTTAATTTAAACAATTAAACGTTCTTAAAAAGAAAAACAGTAAAAGGTAAAATCAGTTATTAAAAATCGCCCGAAGACACCACTTATTGTAGAAACCTGGGTAGCAAAATAACTCATTTATAAAATATATATTATTCATCCACATACAAGCCCATTTCGCTGTATCACAGCTCATCAGTGTGGCTAGACATATCCACTTGCTTCTGCCCGGGATCGAAACTCGACCGATTTGGTGTTAGTCGGAGTCTCTACTCCCTAAACCACCGACGGAAATTTTAACGTCGTGTATATAAGCAGTGTATACAGACGCCAGTCACCAAGAGAACTCAATTCATTTCTAAAGAGTCGCGCATTATATTTTTAGCTATACGTGAACTTTTACACCCCCATATATATATATATATATATATATATATATATATATATATATGGGGGGGGGGGTAAAAGTTCACGTATAGCTAAAAATATACCTGTAAAAACACAATAGGAATAAAGCTATAAAGAATATTTAACAAGTTTTGACCTTCGATGGCGTTTATCAAGACAAATGTAACAATTATTTTGTACGAATTTATAATCAAAAGTAAAAATAGTCTTAGTTTTTAAGGGTCTTTAGACTTCAAAACGCACATAAATATTCATCAAATATAACTAAAAGTCTAAATGAATTATGGAGGATGCTAAGGGATATAAATTAATATCCAATAAAAACAAATTAAGTGTTATTTACTTTTTAATATAATAATTTTTATATTAGTATAGTGATTGATATTTTTAACGAAATGAATATTTTCATGAAATAATTGCTATATTTATGACTGAAAAGTGCTCCGAATTTGCAGTTGCAGATTGTGTTTCCGACATTTTAAATTTTCATTCCATCCCATCTATGTATAGACACTGGCATAAGTTTTCATACACTTGAACTTTGCCATATTTTTTCACGTTACTACTGCAAATTTAAATTTATTTCATTACGGTTCTACTTTATAGATCAACCCAATATAGTGTATCAGTTTGAAAATCAAATCATTTTGGTTAGAAAATATAAGACTTTCAAAAGTAAATACGTATACAAATCTGAAGAGTGCATATGTACTTACCTTACTTTAATGTGAAAACCCGAAGTAAAGTCAGGGTTAGCCTTTTGTATTAAGAAGTAGCATCATTTCTTTTAATCATTTCACGAAGGAAAAGAGCCACTAAAATTTAGGGTGATTATTGGGTTTAAAAGTATATATTTTATATACACTTTCAAACCCAATAATATATAAATAAACTTATTTATAAATGGAACCTTGTTTGTGTGTGTGTCTGTGTGTGTGTGTGTCCGTTACCTACAGACCCCGAAACGGCTGAACCGATTTTCTTGAAATTTTACACAGTTGTACTATAAGCGTCTGCGAGTGTTCTTAGCTAGGTTTTGTGTCGAGGTACCCCCAATAAATATCGATAATCTAAAACATCGTGTTATAGAAGGAGTGGTCCGATTTTAAACAAATTAGATACACTCATAGAGGAAGACATAAGAAACGATATTCAGAAGTTTCAAGGTTGCAATTCTTACAATAGTGCAGAAAATCGATTATATATATATATATATATAAAAGGCAAGATGTTTGTGTGTGTCTGTTTATCTGCCTATATGTTTGTATTTTTTTCCAGCCGTTTTAATTTAGTTTTTGCTTTGGGTTTGGCTCTAAGTAGGTATAATTGTAGTTCTTAGTCTCAGCCATAATACCGTTTACTCAGAGGACTTATTTATCCTTCAAAATTCAGTTTACGACGAAAAAACTTATTTGATATCGATACCAGGAAATCAAAATTCGACTTACATCCATTCATTTTTCTTTCAGTCTACGGTTTCACTTCAACAGGAAACAACTATTGCTTTTTATTCTTTCGTGCCAACGACCAAAGAGTCTGAGCTCCAGGACCATGGATTAATTTTAAAGCATTCATTACACCCGAGCAACGCCGGTCTATACTGCTAGTATATATATATATATATATATATATATATATATATACTAGGTGTCCTTGACAAAATCCAACGGAGAATCTGTAATGTGATCGATCCCGATTTGGAAACTCAAATACTGTCGCTTTCTCACAGGCGCAACGTGGCTTCCCTGTGTCTCTTCTACAAATACTTTCACGGCTTCTCCTCCGATGAACTTAGCTCACTGGTGCCCAATATATATGAATTTACTCGAGCCGAAAGATTAGCAACTAGGTCCCACCCTTTTACCGATAAACCAATAAAATGTAAACACAAATCCTATTCCATCATATTCTTTTCTCGCACATCCCACCTGTGGAATTCCCTTCCGTTTACTTGCTTCCCCATCAGCTACAATCTCCATGAATTTAAATGTAAAGTCAATAGTTATCTCTCATCTCACTAACCTGCATCCTCTCTCTCATGCGCCTTTCTCCGTCCACTCCACTCCACTCCACTCGCATCAGTATTCTCACCCTTCTCTTACCCACTTCCTGACACCCCCTATAACTTGTCACTCTTTTTTATAACTTTCCTCCTATGTAACCCTCTTCAAAACAGTAGCAGTAAAATATCTTGTTTGGGGCGATATGATTATAAAGAAAATCCTACGATAATATATTTTTCTTTCTTTCTTTTATTTTTCTTTCTTTCTTTCTTTCTTTTTTCTTTCTTTCTTTCTTTCTTTCTTTCTTGCATGCCCCTTTCTCCGTCTACTACACTTTCATCAGTATTCTCATTCTTCTCTTACCCACTTTCTGACACCTCCTATAAATTGTCACTCTTTCTCATAACTTCCTCCTAAGTAACCCCCTTCAAATCAGTGGCAGTAAAATGCCTTGCTTGGGGCGATATGATTATAAAAAGAAATTCTATACTGTTATTATGTAGACATAAAGTGGGCGAACAGTTCTACATTACAATCAATATGTAAACAGATCCCTCATTTTATGGCCACATTCATCCTTCTCCTACCCACTTCTTGACACCCCCTATAATTTGTCACTCTTTTTCATAACTTTCCACCTATGTAACCCCCTGCAAAAAGTGACAGTAAAATGCCTTGTTTGGGGCGATATGATTATAATATATATATATAATGCTTAAGATTGAATTTAAATTTTTGAAGAGCAATCTTGACTGTAAAGCAAGAACGCAGAAAAGAAGAAATGAAGGCGAAGGTAAGTGTTGGCCTTGATCCTAAGGTGACATCTACAGTTACATACATAAGATCTTACCACCAATATATTCAGTCAGTTAAATGCCATACGTGATACACCCTTGGGCGATCATGTCTCGAAAGAGACATGACTGACTGGACAGAAGAGTATCCAGTAGTAGGTTGCCATTACTTTCTGCGGTAGACTGTTTGCCAGCCAAGGCTATAGAACCCAGTCTGTCCTGTTATTTAACCCATAACTGGAAGGAATAGACGGATTAATACCTTTGCCAAGGTTATTTGCGCGTAAGTGAACACAGCAAATTCAATTGGAATTCGAACTCGGCTCCCCGAGTTGTCGTTCCGAGTAGATATCCACTGCACCACAACGCACATCCAATATATTAATGTATTTAAATTCATAAAGTGTAGATACCATAGTAGTGAGAGTTCATCATAACAATGACAATAAATTTATTTACATATTTTTTTTTTTACATATTTTTTTTCTGCCTTGCACGGGGTGAAACCCGTGCAAGGCAGAAACGCCACTGATGTGCAGGGGGTTACATAAATGTAAAAAGATTAATTAGAAAAGAGTGAGGAGTACAAATTAGTTAGAAAGGAACAATAGAAAGCAGGTGCGATGACAGATACATAGGTGGAGAGAAAGGGAAGGTTATACAGGGGAGGGGAGAGAGCTAGAGGCCAGTGGTTAGTAGATGAGTATTGACTTTGCATTTAAATTTCTGGAGGTTGTAGCTGTCAGGAAAGCAAGAATACGGTATAAGGCATAGGGAAGTGACTGAATTCGAGATAATAGTTCAGCACTAATAGCATTGCAGATTCTTCTTTGAATTTTATTAAGGATATATAACAGGATCAGAAAAACATACACTACCGGCCATAATTATTAGGCCACCCAAGTTTTTAAAAAGAAATGATGTATTTCATACTATTTTTAAGTGGATAATTCTAAATGAAAATAGAATGGTTCTTTTGTTATTATTACTTTGCAAAATTTTACACGGCAAGGAAGCAAAGATGAAATAGTCCGAATCACCCTAAATTTTCTTCATTCTTTCATTGAGGAAACTGCAAAATAAATAATTATTAAATATTTATAAATTCATTCGATGCACATGTTATTGTGCAGTATTAACAATAGAACCATTCTATTTTCATTTACAATTATTCATTTGGCAATAAATGCTAAAAAATATAATATAAAATATATCATTTTTTTTAACACGGATGGTGGCCTAATAATTATGGCCGGTGGTGTATGTTACAGCAATATTCGAAGCACAGAGGAATGGTAAACTTATAAATTATCTAGCACAACATAGTGACATGGTTTTATCCACTATTTTACTTGTTTGGTCTTGGTAGGTAGGTAGATTGCATTTGGGACAACGCCTAATGTATCGAACTAATACATCACCACTTCCCTTCAACTCTTCCTCCGAGAAACTTATTGCTCATCACAACATTACAATGCATGGCTGGTAAAACTAACGGGTGACATAATAACCACCCGAGAGACATAACTGACTACTTCAATCTACTTTTAATATTGAACAACAACCGGATATTATCAATGTCCGGCTTGTTTGTTAACATGAAAATCACATATTTCCGGACCCAGTCTCTTTGATTTTAATTAAGGTTTTAATTAAGGTTTTAATTAAGGACCTGATCTCAATATATAACAAGATCAGATGAACATATATGGCAGCAATCGACGAAGCATACACGAATGGTAAACTTATAAATATGTAAGATAGAATCTGTAGAGATAAATTGTCTAACAAGATACAGTGACTCAAGCTTCCTAGTAATCGATTCTATTTAATCTTTATAGTTCTTGTGAGTGGAAAACGTTAGTCCGAGAGGCCGCAACGGGTCCCTAGGGGTCTTTAATAAATATTCAGTCAATCAGTTGAGTGCCATACGTGATATACGCTTGGGGCCATCATGTCTCGAAAGAGACATTACTGGCTGGGCAGTAGGTTGCCATTGCTTTCTGCGGTAGACTAGTTGCCAGTCAAAGCTATAGAACCAAGTCTGTCCTATTATTTAACCCATAACTAGAGGGAATAGACGGATTAATACCTTTCCCAAGGGTATTTGTGCGTACGCAAATGCAAGGAATTCAGTTGGAATTCGAACTCGGCTCCTTTGTCGTTCCGATTTTATATCCCCGGCACCACAACGCACATCTCCTAATAAATAGAGTTCACATAATTGTGACGATTTCTTTTGAGTAAAGACATAATCAAAACAATTAACTCATATTTTGTGAAGAGAAAATTTGAAATCCTCCAAAGAATTTCAAGTTATCCGAATTAAGCCGATTTTAATATTTCATCCAAGACAATTGTTTTGTTCATTTAGAGAGCAGTCCGAAACGTTTTGTTAAAAACGCCAATAAAATTAGCAAAATTAATTCTAGCTACTTTCTTCATTGTTTTCTTTCGATATGAAGAATCGAAAAAGCGATTCTGAATTCCAGTCGGGTTGGTTACTTTCTCTTGGGCAGAAGTACTCTTAGTAAATATATCACCTTCAATAGGTACCGTTTAAATAACAGGACTTGTATCTAAAAAAAAAAAAATAATTCTTATTCTCAAAATATTTTTATTGTCACTCGCAAAGATAAAACATGTATCTTTCTAAACGAGACAATTTACAAATCGCAGATACGCGACTATTTACAAATCGCGTTATTTTCAAGTGATAATTCTTGTACACTTTTGGTAGAAGATTGGATCAAACAGGCATCTCCAGTCTACCCAAGCATACGCTCGCTGAATGGTTAATCATTAGCCAATCAGATCGTTTGCACGTGAAAACCTACGCAAACGAAGTGATATCTTTCATTACTATTTAAGGGGCCGTTTTCCGTAGCTCCTCAGTGAGATTTCAGCTGCCTAAGACGGAAAGTGCGACACAGAGATCAGAAGGCGAATTGGCATGGCGAAGGAAGAATTCCAGAAGTTCAGAAAAGTATTAAGAAACAGGACAATTTCGCTAGAAACTAGGAAGACAGTACTGGATTGCTACGTGATGTCCGTCCTTCAGTATGGCAGTGAATGCTGGACAATACCATCAAAGATGAAGGAAAACTTGAAGCAACTGAAATGTTGTTCTACAGAAGGATGCTGCGAATATCAAGGATCGATAATGTGAGCAATGATGAGGTCTTGGAAATGATGGAAACCAAAAGGAAATTAATACTGAGCATCAGGAAGAGACAGCTGAAGTTTCCTTATGCAATGAGGAAGAAGGGCTTGGAGAATCTGATACTAACAGGCCAGATAGAGGGAAAAAGAGATAGGGGAAAGCAACGGATAACATATTTGAAGAACCTAATCAGGTGGATGACGGAATGAGTGTAATATAACAATCCCGCCCCACCCGAGGAAGCTGAGCAAGCGGGGGCGTTTCCGGTCGTTGAAAGGAACGGATGTTTGTTTGACCTTATTTCCGGCAGTAGCGGAAATGGCTACAAGAGGCAAACAGAACAGGTGTCTCTGAGAATTACGTGGGCGTGCGTGGGCGAGGCAAAATCCGGAAGTACCGGTTTGGAGATTATAAAAAAGACCTCGGCGCACGGATTTGAGGCAGAGAGACAGAGGCAGACGAGAGAGCCAGACCAGACCAGAGGAGCAACCGATACGACCCCCCCGTCAACCCTTAGAGGCGCGCTCTCTCACTCTCTGTTCCCTAGGCTACACGGTTCATCGTCATTAATAAAAATACACATATTTTTATATATATGCGTGTTTGTTGTTTATCGATATATAACATGAGGATTACATGGTGTAACAGGAGATGGCGCGCTCAGAGCCACCAGGGATAGGGAAACGTGGAAGGCCATGATCACCTACGTCCTGAAGGGACAAGGCACATAGAATAAGAATATTTCCTTGTCAGTTGAAAAAATATCCACATTCACATCCACACACTCCCACACATACAATTCAACTGCTAAATCCCAGACAGTTGGATAACAGCCAACCACATCTTCTAAGAACACGATGATATAAACATTTCAGTAATTTAACCCAACACTTTTTAACTTTCTTACAGAACATTCTATCCATGATTTTCCCTCCTGATCAAGAC
Organism: Ascarosepion bandense; assembly: GCA_037127315.1. NCBI lineage: Eukaryota > Metazoa > Mollusca > Cephalopoda > Sepiida > Sepiidae > Ascarosepion > Ascarosepion bandense. Next base: position 764,993 of record JBBBDQ010000863.1, read on the forward strand.
TTTATCGGAACAAATCTTTTCCAAGAACATTTATTCATTAAGTGATTCTCTCTCAAATTACATTTAATGGGAGGAAACTCTTGATATCTCTACATTGTTTACAGTTAAATGCATGTTTCTTTTTCTATCAATATTGAACTATCGTATATTTGTTAATACATGTATATTTTGGTTACAATTCGTCGTTGGTTATTCATTTCACGAGTTTTATGTTTGCTAATACTAAATATAATTTAAAGTGGTGGTTTCCGCTATATTTTCTTGGCAAAGTCGACGTGAATGACTGGATATCGCTACAAATTTATTATTTCATACATTCTTTCTTTCCCAACACACACCCATGCACAGAGAGCGAGGGGGTAAAGAGAGAAAGATAGAGAGATATAGAGGGTGATCCAAAGTTATTTTCTGTAATTTTACAAAAGCAATTATGTTTCTCAGGTGTTCTTTTATAGTTTTTTAAATCCAACATTATTTCTTACTAGCAGTATATCCCAGCGTTGCTCGGGTGTAATGATAGCTTTGAAACTAATCCATGGTCCTGGATTTTGGTACGAAAGACTAAAAAGCAATTGTTGTTTCCAGTTAAAGCGAAACCGTAGACTAAAAGAAAAATGAATGGATGTAAGTCAAATTTTGATTTCCTGGTATCGATATCAAATAAGGATTATCGTCGTAAATTGAATTTTGAAAGCTAAATAAGACCTCTGAGTAAATGGTATCATGGCTGACACTAAGAACTACAATTATACTTACTTAAAGCCAAACCCGAAGCAAAAACTAAAATTAAAGGGCTGAAAAAATACAAACATACAGGCAGATAAACAGAAACACACAAACATCTTGCCTTATATATATATATATATATTATCGATTTTCTGCACTATTGTAAAAACTGCAACCTTGAAACTTCTGAATATTTTTTCTTATGTCTTTGTCTATGAGTGTATCAAATTTGATTAAAATCAGACCACTCCTTCTATAACCCGATTTTTTCTATTATCGATTTTCGATATTTATCAGAGATACCTCGAAACAAAACCTAGCTAAGAACACTGGCAGACAGCTGTGGAAATTTTCAAGAAAATCGGTTCAGCCGTTTCGGAGTCTATAAGTAACGGACACACAGACACATGCACAGACAAAGTTCCATTTATAAATAATTTAAGCTTAATGCATAATTTTTTTCATATTACGTACATGTGTTTGAGTTACTCTCCCTGTTTTTTGTTTTTTTTAGATATTTTTCTTAAACAATGAAAATAATTTTTAGGTATATTTTAAAAGGTGTAGGTAGGTTCACATATCGTCCGGATCACATACATCACCGATCTTTAGAACAGAAATAGAAGTTTGTCTGCTCATTCCTTTCACAATTCTCGCTTACGGCCATATCACGTTGAATACACCGGTTCTCGCTCGATCACCGAAATTAAGCAACGTTGAGCCTGCTCAGTACTTAGATGGGTGACCGCTTGGGATTACCAGGAGCTGTAAGCCTTTAGTGACGGATGTGCGTTTTGGTGCAGTGGATATCGGATCTGAAAGCAAAATTGGTGAGCTGAGTTCAAATTCCAGTTGGATACCGGCATTCACTTAAGCACTGGTAACCTTGGGAAATGTATTAATCCTTCCTTTTCCTCCAGTTATGGGTTAAATAAAAAGGGTATGACTTGGGGACCCTCTACTTAAAAACAAATCCCAATGAATCTTGATATTCGAAAAGAAAAAAAGTATTACTTGACACAAAACTTATATAAAAACAACAATAAATTGTTGAAAGAAAAAGGTATTACCAGCAATAAATAAATAAAATTTAGTTAGCAATAAATGACCCGCAGAGGTTGATATGCCATAAAAACAAACCAACCAACCAACCTTTTACAATTAGGTTTCCGGTTCTCCTGAAGTCTACTTCAAGTCAAAACATCTAACATCTCTACCTGAACTTTTCATTCCATTTTTTCCTCAATAAGAGTAGCTAGGTCCACCTATTGTCAGGTTCACATACATCCCCGATCTTTTGAACGGAAGATGACGCTTATCTGTTGTTTCAGCTTTACAATCGGGTTTCCTAAAGTCTACTTCAACTCAAAGCTTCTAAGGTCAACACTGTTATAATGCCCTATCTATAGAAATGGACTCTTCTTTCGTCAATAAATTCTAACCTGCATTACTTCCGAGGACGTAGCTCTGAGGCAGTCGTGTGACAATCTAGAGACAGCCGTGATGCAGCGTAACTATACCGTTCGGATTTACTCTTCTATTTGCTGACTACTAACATTTATTATTGCATATATGTTCTGTTATTCTAATACACTGTTGGAATCTTACTTCTTGTTTCCATATCTTTCTTCCTGGCCCAAACTGGCCAAAACAACTTTGCGATGAAGTTACGCCAGAACATGCATCTAAACTCTTTGGTTTATTTTTTCTTTGATAAGGGTAGATAGGTTTGTCTATCGTCCGGTTTATACTCCTCTCCTGTCTTTTGAACAGGAGTAAAAG
>JBBBDQ010000863.1:772500-882500 GCA_037127315.1 Ascarosepion bandense
AGAAAAGAAGCTGTTAGAGTAGAATTTGCGATTACATTTTATTGGTTTCACATTAAAAAGTTGGAACCTAGTTGCTAATCATGTGGCTCGAGTAAATTCATATATAGTGGGCACCAGTGAGTTCATCGAAGCAGAAGCCGTGAAGGTATTTGTAGAAGAGACAAAGGGAAGCCACATTGCGCCGGTGAGAAAGTGACTATCTGAGCTGCCAAGTCGAGATCTATCACATTACAGATTCTCCGTTGGATTTTGTCAAGGACGCCTAAGTGGATAGCAGGAGTACCCGACCAGATATGGTAGGAGTATTACATTCGCGGGTGGATGGTCGATTTATATATGTGCAGGATTGTTTCAGACGGGAAAAACTTTCTGGCTCTACAGAGAACCGACCTTTTTAGCAGCGGATGTGACTAGATTTGAGGACCCTAGAAGTTATGCCTGGATTCGTGATCGAAGGCCACAATTTAAACAACCTAAGGTACGCAGATGATACAGTGCTGACACAGAAAGTAAACTAGAAGACTTCTTACAGAAGTTGGCAGAAAAAAGTAACAAGAAAGGACAAGAAATAAACTGCACGAAAACCGAATGCATGGCCATCAGTAAAAGGGCAGCCCAAAATGCCAAATACAGGTCGGAGATACCAGAATCAAGCAGGTACAAAAATTTAAATACTTGGGAAGCGTTATAACAGAAGACGGAAAGTGCGATACAGAGATCCGAAGGCGAATTGGCATGGCAAAGAAAGCATTCCAGAAGTTGAGTAAAATATTAAGAAACAGGACAATTTCGCTAGAAACAAAGAAGAGAGTATTCGATTGCTATGTGATGTCAGTTCTTCAATATGGTAGTGAATGCTGGAAAATACCATCAAAGATGAAGGAAAAACTTGAAGCAACTGAAATGTGGTTCTACTGAAGGATGCTGCGAATATCAAGGATCGAGCATGTGAGTAATGATGAGGTCTTGGAAATGATGAAAACAAAAAGGAAATTAATACTGAGCATCAGGAAGAGACAGCTGAAGTTCCTGGGACACGCAGTGAGGAAGGAGGGCTTAGAGAACCTGATACTAACAGGCCAGATAGAGTTAAAAGAAACAGGAGAAAGCAACGGATAACATATTTGAAGGACCTAATTAAGTGGATGACAGAACAAGGATTGCACGGTGTAACAGGAGAAGGCGTGCTCAGACCCACCAGGGATAGTGAAACATGGAAAGCCATGATCGCCTACGTCCTGAAGGGACAGGTTACATAGAAGAAGAAGAAATAGCTTTTTATTTAACTGTAGTCTAGCTGTTTAAATGCAATGAACGAGTAAATGGGAATTCTTATTGTTCCCATCCCGAGCAACTTAACAGTACAAACAAATAATACATATCCCTACTATAGCGTAATGAGAACCATTTCTCATTACAGATTGATGCATTGTAGATGAACACTTGAAGAAGGCCGGAAATTACAACAGCCGAAACATTGTGATTTTATCAAATAAAATATTGATCAGTTAAGTGCAATACGTGTTACACGCTTTGGGCGATCATGTCTCGAAAGAGGCATGACTGACTGTGCAGAAGATTATCCCGCAGTAGGTTGCCATTGCTTTCTGCGGTAGACTGTTTGCCAGCCAAGGCTATAGAACCCAATATGTCCTATTAGTTGACCCATAACTGGAGGCAAGATACGGATTAATACCTTTCCCACGGGTATTTGTGAGTAAGTGAATGCAATGAATTCAACTGGAATTCGAACTCGGGTCCCCGATTTCGCGTTTCTTGTTGATATCCACTGCACCACAGCGCCCATCCTGCAGATCTGTGTCGCTGTGTCACAGCTCATCAGTACGGTTGGACATCCGATTGCTTTTTACCCAGGATTGAAATCTGATCGAATTGGCGTCAGTCGGTGATTCTACCTCTGAGCTATGTGGATTTTAGTCCTAATGTAATTTTTTGATTCTTTCTTCTGTGCAATATTTTGTGGACGAAACAACATTCTTTGCAATGTGCATTTCCTGATAAATCTTTATGGAGCTAAATTGAAAGAATTAAGATGGCCAGTTAGAAAAACCTTGTTTGAATTTTATTAAAAGATAATCAAGACAAAACTACTTTGGATTAAACGATGTCCCAAACCACCCAATTCGATGTGCCTTACTCTATCTCTAAACAAAATTTGAGCGCGTTTCTAAACCAGAGATTACGTGGTTTTTCACTTTAATTCTTTTCTTCTCAAGTTTGGCCCCCGGCACAAGATTCATACCTTTAATTTCGACATGCCTTAATGCACGGCAAATGTTACTCAAGAAATTACTAATTATATTAATTGAACTCTTGCCGTATGATATTAAATTTCTTGGCTCGTTCCCATTTAGAAACCTCATTCATGCTTATTAATAAGTTCTCCATATGATCAGATGCTGGCAACAAAACCTTCGTTGTGGACAATGATGAGGTATAGTCTAAGTACCGGGTCTCCATTTACTAAAAACAAAAATATTCAAATATAAGTGACCAAAACTATTGCGCCATATTATGAGTGTTTATAGTGTTTATATTTTTTATCATCATTTCACTCCAAGCCAGGCAGTAGTGCTACTGGTGTGCAGGGGGTTACATGAGAGGTGATTGATGATGAACAAGTTACAGGGGGTATCAGAGAATGGATACGAGAAGGATGATATATGATTGTTTAGTGGACACAATACCGAAAATATAGATGTAGTAAAGATCTATGAAAATAATTATTTCACTTCTCTCTCGCTCTCGCTCTCTCTCAATCTATCTATCTACCTATCTATCTCTATATAATTTAGAACGTCTTCAAATTACAATCTACTAAAAAGTGTAAATTTTGTTTCGACAATGAAGGGACAGTGCCAAATCAGGTAGAAAACGTTTTTTTTTTTTAAATTATGATTTATAATAAATATTCATAGCTCTATTTCTATATTGAGCACTGTTTTAAATTAATATATATATATATATAGCGTGTATGTGTTTGTGTGTTTAAAATAGTGCAGAATTTGATCTTGTAACCGTTATATATATATATATATATATATATATATATATATATATATAGATAGATAGATAGATAGATAGATATAGATATATTATAAATGATAATTTAGAACATCTTCAAATTACAATTTACTACAAAGTGTAGATTTTGTTTCGACTTTGCAGGGACAGTGTCTCATTAGGTAGTAAACGGTATTTTTTTTCTAAATTATAATTTATAATAAATATTCATAGCTCTATTTGTATATTGAGCACTGTTTTAAATTAATGTTTTGAACGTTGTTAATATTTTCTTCGTTCCTTATTCATTTGTATATATATATAATATAATTTTTGTAAATGTATCCAATGTGAACCTGGATTTATATATATATATATATATATATATATATATATATATTGGATAGAGTAATGCTGTAAAACGACAAAATGAATAAAGACAAAATGAAAACTTGTCTTAATCGGCGCGTTTTATATTCAGAACTTTCATCGAGTCAATTGTTCCTTTTAATATATATATATAAAATTTGATGGTCTTTTTCTCTTTTTTTCTCTTTTTTTGGGGGGTTGTTTTTGGTACGTGTTTTTTTTTAATCAGTATGAATTAATTACAAAACGAAATTTTAACCTCTGGAAGTGTTCGAACCTGCAACCTGTTTGTAGAGGGTATCACCCGACAAGTTACATATCGATTCATAGCCCAGCAAAGCCCTTATTTGTCCGGAAGTTGTCTGAGGATCGCTTGTCTGAAGTTTGTCTATTTTTTAGCAGTGTCACTCAAAAGTGTTTGGTTATGTCTGTGATTTGCTTTCTTTTTTTTTTATTTCTCCCTTTACGTCTAAGTTATCAAAATGTCTTTACTGAAGACAGTAAATGTAGCCAATACATAACATATACGTTGTATTGTTTTAATACTACACGAAAAGCAGAAAGACGTTTATGATACTAAAACGAGTGATTTAACTTTCAGTAAAAAGAAAGAACTTGACGCATTACGCCAATACTAGTCCAAATCACATACTTAATGACATAATATAAATTGTTAGTGAAATTCAAGTTTGACCGTTCTATCTTCCTCCGCACAAATTCGACGACGCGGTCCGTCAGCCGGAAGATTTCCAGCTGCACGTTAAGAAGAAAAGAGTGGAGAACAGTTATATGGCAGTGAAAGCTCGATAATCGCCTCGTCGATGAACAAGAGACATGTTTTTACGGAAGAATACTGAGAATCCCATGGACTGAACATGTGAGTAACGAAGAAGTATTAAGGCCAATGGAAACAAATAGGAAGCTTAAAAGGCAGTCCAAAATGCTAATTACAGGAGGCGGATTCTAAAATCAAGCAGGTACAGAAATTTAAATACCTCGGAATTGTTCTAACAGAAGAAGAAAAGTGCTACACTGAGATTCGAAGGAGAATTGGCATGGCTAAAGAAGCATTCCAGAAGTTGAGCAAAGTATTAAGAAACAGGACAATTTCACTGGAAAAAATTAGAAGAGTACTGGATTGCTATGTGATATCGGTTCTTCAATATGGCAGTGAATGTTGGACAATATCTTCGAAGATGAAGGAAAAACTTGATACTGATGAAATGTGATTCTACAGAAGGATGCTGCGGATATTATGGACCGAGCATGTGACCAATAATGAGATTTTGGAAAGGATAGAAACGAAAAGGAAATATGGCAGTGAATGTTGGACAATATCAACAAAGATTAAGGAAAAACTTGAAGCAGCTGAAATGTGGTTCTACAGAAGGATGCTGAGAATATCATCGACCGGGCATGTGACCAATAATGAGGTTTTGGAAAGGATGGAAACGAAAAGGAAATTAATATTGAGTATCAGGAAAAGACAACTCAAGTTCCTGGGACATGCAATGAGGAAGGTGAGCTTGGAGAACCTGTTACTGTTACTAACAGGTCAGATAGAGGTAAACAGAGACAGAGGAAAGCACCCGATAACATATTTGAAGGACCTGATCAGATGTATGACAGAACGAGGGTTACCTGGTGCAACAGGAGAAAGCGTGCTAAAAGCCACCAGGGACAGGAAGATGTGGAAAGTCATGATCGCCTACGTCCTGAAAGGACATGGCACATAAATGAAGATACTTAGAAGATGTGCGTTGTGGAGTAGTGGATATTTTTTTATAATCATTTCACCCCAAGCAAGGCATTTTTACTGCCACTGGTGCACAGGGGGTTACCTAAGAGGAGAGTGATGAGAAAGAGGAACAAATTATAAGGGGTATCAGAGAATGAGTAAGAGAAAGATGAGAAAACGGGTGTGATAAAAGTTGAGTGAACGGTGAAAAGAATATGAGGGAAAGGATGCGAGTCAATGAGATAGAAGATGGCAACTGACCTTATATTTTAATTCTTGGAGATTTTAGCTGTCAGCAAAGCAATTATACGGAAGGAAATTCCGTAGGCAGAAAGTGCTAGAAGCTGATAGAGTAGACGTTGTGGTTACATTTTATTGGTTTCATTTTAAAAGGTAAGACCTAGTTACGAGTCTACTAGCTCAATTAAATTCATGCATTGGGAGTACCAGAGAGCTAAGAAGCCATGAAAGTATTTGTTAAAGAGACATAGGGAAGCCACATTACGCCGGTGAGAAAGTGACTACAGCTGAGCTACCAATTCGGGATCGATCACATTGCAGACACTACGTTGGATTTTGTCAAAAACCTCGAGGTGAATAGCAGGTGCACCCGACTAGATGTGACAGCAGTATTCAATACACAGGCAGATGGTAGATTTATCATTCCACTTGAGGTCTGCTGATAGAGTTAGGCCAAGGAGCCGCAATGTCTTGCTTCCAGGGAGATTAGCCTGATCCATGCTAATGGGGGGTAGGAGCGATTATCGGTTCTGAACGAGAAATCTAGAGTTCTAGTTGAATTCGTTGCATTCACTTACGCGCAAATACCCTTGGGAAAGATATTAATCCAGCTCTTCTCCCACCAGAATTTGGTTAAATAACAGGGCAGACTGTTTTCTATAGCTTTCGTTGTCAACCAGTCTACTGCAGAAAGTTTCGCGCCTGACTGACTGTTAAGAAAAGAGAAAGGAATATTAATGAAAAGAAAACAAAAATAAAATAAAAGTGAGGAAGTAAGCATAGGAAGACTAAAACAAACAAAAAAGAAATAGAACAAAAATAGAATAAAAAATCAAGAAAAGAAAATAAAAAAGGAAAAATACTAAAAGAAATTCATGTAACCGTATTTCTACATATGAAAAAAAAGTTTAAAAAAAAGTAATTCTTAATTTAATACGACGGAGCGAAAGAAATTATTATTAGTGGTGTTGTTGATTTTGCAGTTTATTGCAAATCGCGATGTGAGCTCTGCTTAGAAATATTTAGTACTAATGTGCTTGTAAAATTCGAAAAATATAAAAACTAACTGAAAATTGGGAAAAGGGGAAAAGTATATTTTTCTCATTGTCATTCAGAAGCGAATTTTTTTGGCCAGTAGAGTGAAAAATAAAGATAGTCAAAACAAGCCTGTCAGGACTTTTGATGGGGTTAAGGTAAGGTCAGATCCTTATTTCCCACATTTGATGGGAAAGGATTTAAAAATTTGAAAACCTAAAATGATGTAATTAAGAAAAAAATCGAATAGAAAATTACTTCAGATGAGGTGCTTTTACTTCATTGGTTAAGCCAAGGGAATGATATAACTCCACCTTGAAATGTGTAGGTCGAAAGAAATATCATTGGTCAAAAATCAGATTTGCATAAAGATACCCCGGGTTTCGCAGCATTCGCCACGAGAATTGGGGACAAGTATAAAAATCGAGACCCCAGTGAGAAAAGTCAGTAAGAGCTGCCGAGCTAAAGAGGCCAGACGTCGTCGCCAAACACCCCACTTCTGCTGTTTCCGTAAAGCTTCGGTAAAGAGCTCTGAAAAGACCTTTTTTATTTGGAAAATTGAAAGCTCTGATTGTTCTTAACGAAAACTATGCTCCGTTGTCAACATTGAATTCGACGAGTGTATATTCTTTTTTTATATATTTATATACAAAGACTCTTTTCTCAACTTATTCAGGCATTATTGAAATTATTATTTTTTTTTTTTTTTGGTGCCGTAATTTCTTTTTTTTTTTTTTGTTAACCAAATGTACGGGCGCGTTCGGCCTGTTTCGACGTGGTAAAGACCCAGCTAGCAAGATTTTCACGTGCCTTCATTGGATCAGAATTCACTGCGTGAGCAAGGATAAACGCCGTAATAATAGCCGTCTCGAAGACCATCTACTGTGTCGGGGCCATCATCACGACTAGCGACATGAGGGCGACGTCCCATTGAAAAAAAAAACGCGGAAAAATAAAAGAGAATAAGAAAAAATAAGAAAAGTGAAAGAATATAAATAAATAAGAGAAAAAGACGAAGAAAATAGGAAGGAAAACGAGATAACTTAGGAAGAAAAATATGAAGAAATGAAAAAGTAAAAGAAAAGAAGTAAAAACAAAGAAAGAAAAGATAGAAAAGGAAAAGATTAGAAAGATAAACGAAGCAGTAATTCGAAAATCAATATAAAAACGAGAAAGAAAGAAAGAAAGAAAGAAAGAAGATAAAAGAAATACTAAAATAAAAGAGAGAGAAAGAAATAGCAAATTAAATCATAAAAAGTAAAAGAAAAAAGTAAAGAAAAAGAAAGAGAAAGAAGAAAAAAGTAAAGAAAAAGAAAGAGAAAGAAGAAAAAAGTAAAGAAAAAGAAAGAGAAAGAAGAAAAAAGAGAAAGAAAAATACGAAAGAAGAGAAAGAAAAAGATAACGATAACAAAATAATAAGAAATAAAAGAAAAGAAATAAAAATAAATGGAAAGAAAAACAGGAAAAATAAAAGAAAAAAAAACTGATGCCATAGAAAACAAGATAAGAGAAAGAAAAAATAAAGTATTTAAAGAGGAAAAAATATTCTTCCTCTTCATATATCGTGTCCCATTAGGACGTAATCAATCATGGCTCTCCACAATCTCCTGTTCTTCTTAACTCTTAATAAATTTTCTCTTTTTGTTATCTCTCCTAAACCTTTCTCCGTCATCTATCTACTCAACCTTCTTCTTCTTCTTCTTCTTCTTTTTCTTTTTTATGTTCTTTGTCAACTTTAGAACGTAGGTGATCATGGCTCTCCACAATTTCCTGTCCCTTGTAACGTTTAATAAATTTTCATTTTGTTATCTCTCCTAAAGCTTTCTCCGTCATCTATCTACTCAACCTTCTTCTTCTTCTTCTTCTTCTTCTTCTTCTTTATGTTCGTTGTCAACTTTAGAACGTAGACGATCATGGCTCTCCACAATTTCCTGTCCCTTGTAACTCTTAATAAATTTTCATTTTGTTATCTCTCCTAAAACTTTCTCCGTCATCTATCTACTCAATCTTCTTCTTCTTCTTCTACTTCTTCTTCTTCTTTATGTTCGTTGTCAACTTCAGAACGTAGGTGATCATGGCTCTCCACAATTTCCTGTCCCTTGTAACTCTTAATAAATTTTAATTTTTTTATCTCTCCTAAACCTTTCTCCGTCATCTATCTATTCAATCTTCTTCTTCTTCTTCTTCTTCTTCTTCTTCTTCTTCTGTTCGGTGTCACTTTAGAACGCAGGCGTTCATGGCTCTCCACAATTCCCTGCCCCTTGTAGTTCTTAATAAATTCTCTCTTTTTGTTATTTCTCCCAAACCTTGTTCCGCTATCCGTTTATTTACGCTCACTAAATAGTTTATGCGCTGTCCTGTAAGTATCAGATTTTCCAAGCCTTCTTTACTCATTATTTTTCCTAAAAACTTCAGCAGCCTCTTCCTGATGTTAAGCATAAATTCCATTTCTTTCTAGAATTTCATACCAAGGACGACCAAACTGGTGTCAAAATCAATTTAAAAGTTTAAAAATAATTTTTTTCTGTAAAGATTTCCAGCAAAAATTTAAACAGTAAAACAAAAAAAATCCAGATTCCTCGTACCTGTGGAACTCGCTTGCGTATACTTGCTTTACTTGACGGCTACAATCTTTGAAAATTTAAATGCGATGTCAATCGCCATCTCTTATCCACTTGACTCCAGTCATTCATTCGTTCTTTCCCCATCACCCGGTCTAATTAGTTCTTTTTTTCATTTCTCGCCCTACTCTCGCAACTGTCTTCACACCGGTATACTCATCCTTTTTTTGCTATTTCTCCGACACTCTCTGTAACCTGTTCATCTTTCTTTTCGCTCTCCTCCTGCAAAAACTTTAATTCTTCTCTTATATAGCCCCCGGTGCACCAGCGGCTGTACAGCCTTGCTTGGGGTGAAACGGTTAAAAAAGAAATGTTAATAATAAAAATAAATTACCAAAAACCCAAAGAAAATTCAATTTCAGCATTCAGTCAGTTTAGGTGCCATACGTGATACATGCTTGGGTGATCATGTCTCGAAAGAGACATGACTGACTGGGCAGAAGATTATCCCGCAGTAGGTTGCCATTGCTTTCTGCGGTAGACTGGTTGCCGACCAAAGCTATAGAACCCAATCTGTCCTGCTATTTAACCCATAACTGGAAGGAAGAGACGGATTAATACCTTTCCCAAGGGTATTTGCGCGTAAGTGAATACAATGGATTTCAGCATTACATGACCCAAAAAGCAGTTGATATGCCGTTAAACAAACCAAACCACAGCTATACTGAAGGGCAGGTATATGAAACATAGACAAACCACGACCTTTAATTATTCCAGCCCTAAGCTCTTACCATTAAGCTTCATATGTACCTGCTCGAAATTTAATTTGTAAAGTGTTTGAGGTTTCACAAATGAATGGATACGCTGTTATGAATGTGAAGAGACAAGCCATATCGTTGCATTGAGATCCACTGGCTGCAGAGGCAAAGAAATTTAATTTCTAATATCGATATTAATGTTATCAACCTCTCAAACTAATATATCGTTGATTCACGCGAAGGTAAGTTAGAGTTTGCCAATATATCTCAGTGGTTAAACACAGGCTCCATAATCTATCTTGCCTGTTAAAGGAAGCAATATCTTCTCTTTCCAATGCGCACATAGCTTTCTTTCTGGGATGAGTAGTTATCATTATTGGCGTTCAGTCTAATTTCCTCATCTTTGTTGTTATTGTCGGATGTGCGTTGTGGTGTAGTGGATATCGACTCGGAATGGCAAATTGGGGAGCCGAATTCTAATTCCACTTGAATTCGTCGCATTCACTTACGCACAAATACTCTTGGAAAAGGTATTAATCTGTCACTTGCCTCCAGTTATGGGTTAAATAATAGGACAGATTGGGTTCTGTAGCCATGGTTGGCAATCAGACTACCACAGAAAGCAATGGCAACCTACTGCGAGATAATCTTCCGCCCAGTCAGTTATGTCTCTTTCGAGACATGATCGCCGAAAGCGAATATCACGTATGGCACTTGACTGACTCTTGTTATTGTCAAAACATTCTGGTTGTTGCATCCTCTGGCCTTTTTCAAGAGTCTATATATTTTGATTATAACAAATTTTTGTAAATGGAGAAACTTTAGTCATAGATTGACTTCATGACAACCTTTAAATTCTTTAAAGAAAAAAATTATATCTCCGAATTCAATCAGTTAACATTGGGAGATCATGTCTCTTTCGAGACATGATTGACTCAGCAAAACGCTATCTTGCAGTAGGTTGTCATTGCTTTTAGACTGGTTGCCAGCTAATGCTATAGGACCCTATCTGTCCTGTTATTTAACCCATAACTTGAGGGAAGAGACAGAATAATACCTTTTCCTAAGGGTATTTGCGCGTAAGTGAATGCAAGAAATTCAACTGGAATTCGAACTCGGCCCCCCGGTTTCTTATTCCGAGCCGATAACCACTGCACCATAACGCATATTTTTGTTACTCCGAATTGCTCACACAAGTTATGTTTCACATACTTAAAGTGATTATGTTCTTAAGCAATCATTCTTGACATACGAATTTTAAATCTCTAAATATTAGTGTCATATACACTGTTAACAAAGACTATACATGTTTTTATCCATTTACTGCAAAGTCATTTGTATGCATTAATTGCATTTATTTGTGCATAGTGTGCACTACATTGCCTCATATATGTGCTTATTATATTGTCTCGTTTACCTGATAGTTTTCTCTTCTGGCAATATTAATTGCCGTACGAACTTTTAAATCTCTTACTTTTACAGTTAGAAATAACTAAACATATTTTGTATGTATTTCGTGCAAAGTCGATTGAATGCATTTATTGCATTCAATTCTGCATATACATATTACACTGTCAATCAATTAATTGTCATACGTGATACGCGCTTTGGCAATCATGTCTCGAAAGAGACATGACTGAGTAGACAGAAGATTTAGGTTGTCATTACATTTTGCAGTAGACCAGTTGCCAATCAAGGCTATAGAACATAATCTGTTCTACTATTCAACCCATAGCTGAAGGGAGAAGAGATTAATTATTACCGTTCCCAAGGGTATTTGTGCATAAGTGAAAGAAAACGAATTCGACTGGAATTCGAACTAGGCTCTCAAGATTCTGAGCCGATGTCTATTGCACCACAACGCAAATCAAGAAAAGGTGATTTTCTAAGGGCAGCTTAGAAAATATAAAGATCGTAATTTTAAAATTATATAAGCAAGGTCGATCCCTACAGTACTTGATATATTATTATATTATATTGTCTCGTGTAAGTGTTATTAAAATTGCCTCTTTTTTGCTTTTAATGTACTTCTTTATATAATCCTTATGTTTTGACTACGTGTCTGCATGGATACTGTTTAAGCTACAGAAGCAACGTTGGTCCAATAGGTAGAGGAAAGTTTTCAAAGTCATCACACACGGAATTCTGCATCTATTGCCACCATGACTGTTTTTGGATACCCTACTTGCAGGATGCGCGTTGTGGTGCAGTGGATATCGGCTCGGAACGAGAAATCGGGGAGCCGAGTTCGAATTCCATTTGAATTTATTGCATTCACTTACTCGCAAATACCCTTGGGAAAGGTATTAATCCGTCTCTTCCTTCCAGTTATGGGTTAAATAACAGGACAGATTGGGTTCTATAGCCTTGACTCGCAACCAGTCTACCGCTGAAAGCAATGACAACCTACTGCGGGATAATCTTCTGTCCAGTCAGTCATGTCTCTCTCGAAACATGATCGCCCAAGCGTGTATCGCGTATGGCACTTAACTGACTGAATATATTAGTTGAAAGCATAATCTAAGTTTATACTGGACATAAAGTGGGGGATTGGTTTTCTATTGTCATGAAGTAGTAAACTGATCCCCCACTAATTACTATTTATTAATATAATAATATAACCCATCTTTTCTCCCTCTAGCTATAGGTTGAATAACAAGACAGATTAGGTTCTATAGCCTTGGCTGGCAACCAGTCTACCGCAGAAAGCAATGGCAACCTACTGCGGCATAATCTTCTGCCCAGTCAGTCATGTCTCTCTCGAGATATGATCGCCCAAGCGTGTATCACGTATGGTACTTAACTAACTGACTGACTTGCAGTAAACTGCCTCCGTCATAGGTGAACCAATCAATTATCAGGAAAAGTGGACGTTTACTTACGAAGAGACAGTCACCAACTATGACGGTGTCTTGCTGGGGCATTTGCTTCCTTATATTATTATATTTATTATCAACTATGCATTTAGAGGATTAAAGGCTTGACAACTAATCTCTCCTTAGATCGATCTCTAAAAGATCAATGAGAAAAATGGCTTTTTTTAAAACCTCAAATTAAAACCAAGTAGACTTGGAGATTTTTTTACTGGACATGAACTGTTGCAATCTCAATAAGAATCTCTAACTTGAGTGTCCATTGGAACACACATTCATACCAGATCTCAAGATCCTTCATAAAAAATGCTGGAAAGTTGTTGCATCCTTGCGTTGGTTGGTTGGTTGGTTTATAGATAGATAGATAGATAGATAGATAGATAGATAGATAGATAGATAAGAACAGACATAGATAGATAGATAGATAAATAGATAGATAGATAAGAACAGACATAGATAGATAGATAGATAGATAGATAGATAGATAGATAGATAGATAGATAGATAAGAACAGACATAGATAGATAGATAGATAGATAGATAGATAGATAGATAGATAGATAGATAGATAAGAACAGACAAAGATAGATAGATAGATAGATAGATAGATAGATAGATAGATAGATAGATAGATAGATAGATAGATGTCTAATCACTTTGGAGCATGGTTAAGAGTTGCTATTTTCCTAGGTTAATTGACATCCAACGCTGGAGAACATATTCTACCCTATACCTCGTGTGAGAGAAGATATTTATACATACCTTTCCAAAGGGCATTTGTGAGAAAGTGAATGTTAGGAAACCAACTGAAAATTGAACTTGGCTCATCGATTTCTTGTTCCGAGTCACTATCGATTGCACCAACGGCCCGACTTACACACATTCACACATGTTATTTATTTTGAAAATGAACAGACTTCATTGTCTCTAATATTTATAATCAGACTAATATCCTCATCTCTGTTGTTACAATAACCAATTTAAATATTTAACCAATATTAGATCTCCCCAGACGTGTATATTGGGAGCGGAATACTCTAAATATGTATAAAAATGATTCACATCGAAATTTCCTCAATGTTACTCAGATTCGAATGGCACCTGAAGAAGGCCGAACATATAAACGGGCGAAATGTTGTGCTAATAACAACAAAGATGAAGATATTAATCTGAAGCTGAATAATGTAAATGACATTTATTTTACAAAAAACATTTCTCTTTCAACATAATATCCTCCTTTCTTAATGAACATAGTAGAAAACTATCATCTAAGGATGCTGAGAATGGACTGATCATTCGAGTAACGACAAAATTTTAGAAAAAATTCAAATCAGGGTTACTTATATTTAACACTAGGAAGAGACAGTTGAAATTTCTAGGGCATAACATGAGGAAAGAAGGTTTGGAAAATTTTCCACGCACAGATTGATGGACAGAGGAAACGAGTGCATAACCTATCTTTTTTTATAATCGTTTTACCCTAAGCAAGATACAAATGCCACTATTGCTCGTGGGGAAGGCGTTACAGTAAGAGAATTAGAAAAGTACATGGGATGTTGAGGAAAAAAATTAAAGATGGATTGGAATCAATTAAATAAGATAGTAATTTACGTTGCGTTTAAACTTTTTGCTTTGAGTTTGAGTTTGAGTTCTGTTTAACGGCATATCAACACCTATGTGGGTTATTTAATGCCAAAAAGGTGGGGGGGGTTAAGGTATTCTTTTTTAATGTTCGCTTATAGTAAGAAGTTGATTTAGTCAGATTTTGAGTTGGAGCTTGAGTTTTGTTTAACGGCATATCAACACCTCTGTGGGTTATTTAATGCCAAAAAGGTGGGGGTTTAAAGTATTCTTTTTTAATGTTCGGTTACAGTGTGAAGTTTGATTTAGTCAAATTTAATGAAAATTTTGTTTTTATTCTTTTTTATTTTAGAAAACTGAAAATGTCTTCTAGTTTTGTATTCAAAAATGTTTTACTGAAAATAATTTTTTCTTTCAAATATATGTTTTCTTATGTTTACTGGTGGCTCTGAACCCACTTTCTTCTGTGACACCACGCCACACCCGTTCTATCATCCACCTGCTCAGGCCCTTCAAATATGTTATCCGCTGCTTTCCTCTGTCTGTTTTCCCCTTTATCTGGCCTGTTAATATCAGTTTCTCCAAGCCCTTTTTCCTCATTGCATGTCCCGGGAACTTTAGTTGTCTCTTTTGATGCTCACTATTAATTTCCTTTTCGTTTCCATCCTTTCCAAAACCTTATCATTTTTCACACTCACTATCAATGATATACGCAGCATCCGTCTATAGAACCACATTTCAGTTCCTTCAATTTTTTCCTTCATCTTCGATGATATTGTCTAGCATTCACTGACATATTGAAGAACTGACATCACATAGCAATCAAGTACTCTCTTCTTTGTTTCTAGTGAAATTGTCCTGTTTCTTAATACTTTACTCAACTTCTGTAATGCTACCTTGTGCTTTTGGATATCAGAAATACGAATGTATAGAAACTGCTGTGAACACAAAGTGAGGGGTCAGTTTATATATGAATTGTAATATGAAATTGATTCCCCACTTTATATCCGCAGCATCCTTCTGTAGAACCACATTTCAGTTCCTTCAAGTCTTTCCTTCATCTTCGATATTGTCTAGCATTCACTGACATATTGAAGAACTGACAGCACATGGCAATCGAGTACTCTCTTCTTTGTTTCTAACGAATTTTTTTTGTCTCTTAATACTTTACTCAGCTTCTGGAACTCGTCCTTCGCCATGACTATTCGCGTTTGGATCTCTGAGTCGCACTTTTCGTCTTCTGTTAGAACACTTACTAGGTATTTAAATTTTTATACCTGCCTGATTTTAGTATCCCCCACCTGTATTTGCCATTTTTGGGATGCTCTTTTTGCTGATGACCATGCATTTGGTTTTCTTGCAGTTTATTTGTAGTCATTTTTGTCACTCTCTTCAGCTACCCTCTGTAGGTTGTCTTGTAGTTTCCTTTTCGTGTGTGTTATCAGCAGTTGCTTAAATTCGATCAAGATAATCAACGAACGTATAACTCTGAAAATCTCAGTATTCAAACCAATTTCAGCTTTACCCACTCCGAAAAAGTCAGTTTAAAACAACCAAAATTCGGAATATACGATGTAAAAGTTATATAGATTAAATTTCAATATCTCGATGGAAATTAATTTACCGGGAAAACTTCGATCGGAACGTGGTGTAACCAATCAAATTGTATTGATTTTTTTTTTTTTTTTTGCAAATTAATATTGCTTAACGTTTCGTTCGACAACTCAAAAGCTTTTCGACGAAGCAATCAATGTTGAGACAAACCGTCGTTGTCTTCGGGCGAGAAGAGATCAAAAACAGAGAAAATAGAAGCAGCATTGCGCTATCGCATTTGCTTTGTTTTAATTTGTTTTTCATCGATACAAGTGAAAAATCTCGTTATGCCGTGAATCCTCGTTAACTGAGATAGGAGTTCTCGCAGTAATTAACAAGATTTTACGCATTTCTATTGTTCACTCCGATTGGACAATGACCGTTAGTGTTCGTGTCATTTAAGAACTAATAGCAATATCTGACGATTTTCTGAAAAAACAAAATCGAATAAACTGATTATTAGCCATGTTTCTAATCGACACTGAAATACGTCAGTGTTTTGTGAAATGCTTATGCCAGGTAGAATTAGCTTGTGTAAGATATATTGTCGTTAAAAACATAGATAGAAGAGGATCAACGATGTGTGACGGCTATGACAGTAAATAGAATCAGTAGACCGAGTTCGAATCTCGGTTGGGGCTATCTATGTTCACTTTGAATAGATTCCATCTGGGAAGATATAGACCTTATCCACGTTGCGTTCTATTGAATCACTGAATATGTTAACGAAATATCTCATAGTTAAAAAGGTCGTTGTAAGCCTCATCAAGAAAAGAGAGCCATAGCTGAGCACTTTTGTTGCGCTAAAACAATACCATGTCTTAGAAAACTAGAAAAGTATTCATTATTGTGGTTTAATTACAATGAGAGAGGTGTGCAACAAATCTAAAAATTGACAAAACAGAGACCCAAGCAGTCATGAAGTATCGACAAAAGCAAGATATGATACCCAAAGAAATCCACGACGACCACGGGCAGGCACTTGATGAGGACTCCCCTTATTAATCAACTGTGAAGAAGTAGGCTGGAAAATGTAAGTAGGGCAGTTAGAGCACGGAAGAAACTCAGCCAGGTCTTCAAAAAACATTGACCACTGATAAGTGTATGCAAGGGGTCGGCAACATTAGACCCCGCGGGCCGGATCGTGTTATAATGACGGGTCGCGGGCTGGACGAAGGCCATTAATAAAAAAAACTAAGGGAATTTACATATGCAGACCTCTCTCAACCTAAATATTTAAAATCATAATGAAAATAAACATTGAGAAATCAGAAAAACAAAAACAAATCTAAAATTAAAAACACCTAAAATAATTCAAAGTGAAAGAAATCAACCGAAGTGAAATGGATGAAACTATGACGTGTAGGTTTGAAACTTTTTTTAATCATTTCACCCCAAGCAATGCATTCCACTGCCACTATTGCGCATGGGGCTACATAGGGGAAGGTAAAGAGAAGGAGTGGTTAGACATAGGGAATGTCAGGAGGAAGGTGACAGATGAGTAAGGATACCGAGGATGAGGGTTGGGCAGATGGGAAGAGTGTTTGATAGAATGGGAGCAGGTTAGTGTGTTAGGAGGTGTCTATTGACCTTACAAATTGACCTTACAACTGTTATTGAAAATTGTACCACAAACGAACCAAACAGACACATCAAACAAAAACGAAACACATATACTCATACATACGAGTACAAATAGTTGCAAACATATACGCTTACTTATGATAAGATAAGAACATAGCCCATTGAAAGATTTCAGCAACTTACATAGGGTAGGTAGCAGGAGTAAGCGATGGGGGCGTCGCTGCTGAAGGAATGAAATAGAAAGCCGACTGAGACAACATTGTCCCTATGAAGGTGCACCTGCCTAAAGTCTGTCGCCGGTCGGTCGGTCAAATCGGCTCTCAGTGTTTGTTTTATGTTTATTTTCTTTTAGGCAGAAATGGAGGTGATTGGATTTTGATAGTGTTTTTGTCCTCATAGTATCCAAATTCAGTTGGGTGGATCAGAAGAAGATAACAGCAGGCTTTTTGTTAAACTCAACAACCTCGTCTCCCGTAGGTTGCCTATCTTTGGTGTATGCCATTCAGTGTATAATTTCAAATGATAGACGTCTTACTATCCAGAAGATAGCTAAGTCCATAGACATTTGTTCTGATCCGTTCTATACTATTTTAAAATGAGTCCTAAGAATTCTAAGACAAAAGCAGAAGCTGAAAAGTATCGACATTTCCAGGACATTTTTGACTCGTTCGAATTCCAGTTGAATCCATTGTATTCACTTACACGCAAATACCCTTGGGAAAGGTATTAATCCGTCTCTTCCTTCCAGTTATGGGTTAAATAGCAGGACAGATTGGGTTCTATAGCCTTGGTCGGCAACCAGTCTACCGCAGAAAGCAATGGCAACCTACTGCGGGATAATCTCCTGCCCAGTCAGTCATGTCTCTTTCGAGACATGATCGCCCAAGCGTGTATCACGTATGGCACTTTAACTGACTGACTTCCAGGCGACCCGCAGGATGTTTGCCACAAACTAGTAACAGGGTTCACCATTTAATAAAACATTCAAAGTAAACAGTAAAAATACTCAACCAGGCAGCGTCTGTCGGCAATGTTATCGCTTCTGTTTTCTTCATTCTGAAGACATAATCATGATGCATATCCGAAAATCGGACAAAAGTTATAAATGAACAGTACGATACATCCGTTTTAAGACAACTGAAAGGAAAGCAATCAAGTCGAAATGCAGAGGGAAGATGAAGGCAGGTATGCGCTTTCCCGCTCACATTTCTCAGGTTGCAATAGATGAACGAGGCAACTATGGTTTTGAATGGCTACCCCATTTCCATTCTTCTTCTCCTACGTGCCTTCTTCCTTCAGGACGTAGGCGATCATGACATTCCACGTCTCCCTATTCCTGGTGAGCACACTTTCTCCTTTGATACCACGCCACATCCGTTCTATCATCCACCTTCTCAGGCTCTCCAAATATGTTATCCGCTGCTTTCCTCTGTCTCTTTTTCCCTTTATCTAGCCTGTTAGTATCAGGTTCTCGAATCCCTCCTTGCTCATTGCATGTCCTAGAAACTTTAGCTATCTATTTCTGATGCTTAGTATTAATTTTCTTTTCGTTTCCATCCTTTCCAAAACCTCATCATTGCTCACATGATCGGTCAATGATATCCGCAGCATCCTTCTATAGAACCACATTTCAGTTCCTTCAAGTCTTTCCTTCATCTTCAATGATATTGTCCAGAATTCACTGCCATATTGAAGAACTGACATCATATAGCAATCCAGTACTCTCCTCTTTATTTCTAGCGAAATTGTCTTGTTTTTTAATACTTTACTTAACTTCTGGAATGCTTCCTTCACCATGCCAATTCACCTTCGGATACCTATAAAAATAGTCTTTTTACTATTTTAGTAAAAATAACATCCTTAATAAACATTTTTTCTCAACTGTTATGGATTGACAACATGCACCCTTAAAATTCTAAAAGTAAAGATATCATTTTCTCTGCAGGTTTTTCCAATTTGCTGAAAAGTTCTGTGTGTGGAATTCGCTCCCATATTCTTGCTTTCCCAATGGCTACAACCTCCAGGAATTTAAATGCAATGTCAATACTCATCTATTAACCACTTGACTTTAGTTCTTTCCCCACCCCGTATATCCTTTCCTTTCTCTCCACCTTTGAAACTGTCATCACACCTGTATTCCCATCCTTCTCTTGCTCCTTTCTAACTGGTTCGTCTTCCTCTTCACTCTCTTCTAATTAATCTTTTTCACTTATGTAGCCCCCTGTACATCAATGGCTTTAAAAAAAAATCAGTGGCAATTAAAAAAAAAAGAAAGACTAAATTGGTCAATGATATCCGCACCATCCATCTGCATAACCACATTTCAGTTCCTTCAAGTTTTTCCTCCATCTTTGATGATATTGTTCAGCATTTACAGCCGTATTAAAGAACTGACATCACATAGCAATCTAGTACTCTCTTCTTTGTTTCTAGTGAAATTTTCGTTGTCTTTTAATACTTTACTCAGCGTCTGGAACGCGTCCTTCGCCATGTCAATTCGCGTTCGGATCTCTGTGTCGGACTTCCTTTCCTGTGTTAGAACACTTCCAGTCTCAGTTACTAACCAGATTTCTTCCTTTCTGCTAAATTCATATCTTAGCTTCGTGGTCGCCATTTTAGAAACAATGATTACATTGTATGTGCAATGATGTTATTGGGGAGTATATTGCAAAAGAAATCGAAAGCTTTATTTTTTTTCCCAACTTCTAAAAAAGTTTAGAATATTTTGAACGACTCTCGTGTTAATAGAGACGATTGTGAGCAATTATTTAGGCAGATATTTCTCCTATAATTAACTTACCATCCAAGAATTTTTGCAATTTTTCCAGGTTCCTTGTATGTCTGATTTTTTCACAACCTTATAAAACTGTAATTGAACGATCTCACGATAGACTTCAGTGGTAAAGTTTATCTGATATGGGCTGGGCAAGTAAGAAAATCATCACACAATTTCCATCTTTTCAGAAGTGGTGACCCAAACACATACCAACAAGAAATGTCCAGCGTCAAATAATTAATAATTAATAATTTAGAATAATAATTATCCAGTATACATGACATAAGCGCCTAAACAGAAAAGACAAGGAGACTAAACAGAAAATTACCAAGATCTGTCTACCTTACAACACGAGCTTATCGGAAAAGATTTAAAAAATCTGCGGTTCATACAACATCAAAACAATATTCAAAAGTAGTTCCACTATACGGAGAAACCATAATACGGAGGAGATTATGACCAAGTATTTGGTATACTCGATTCTTTGCAGTTGTGTCAAAGAAAATAAAAGTAAGAAGCCCTCCCCCTTCTAAGGAATAAGGCTGGAGTATCATCAAAACATCGCATTGAGTGATGAAACAATGAAATCGGGCATGGCTAATCCTGTATGGAAGGAATTGAGTAATCATCAGCGCTTATGGAATGAAGTGAAAACACAAGACAATGAAGAAATTTGGTGAGTTAGACATCTGAAATACTCAAAATATATGAAAAGTTTTAGTAGGCCTGGACTATGAATAAAAAAAACTATGGGAGCCGCTAATAAAGAATGACAAATGAAAGAAAAACTTTAATTGTAGCGGCAGTATCAATGAGAACCTGAGCAGTAGCAGGAAACAAATCACGAGAGACAATAGCAGCAGCAACTTTATGAGCAGCAAAGTTAGTTTTAAAGTTCCACGTTCACAACAGCAAATTGCCCAATAGTCTATTCGATACAAGCCTTGTTTTATTATTAGTGGTTATAAGTTCAATCCTTGGTTCTGGCACTGTGCACTTTTACTCAATCAATACGGCCATAACTGAACTCTCCTAAGTAAAAATAAGAACTAGACGATATCACTAGATATGAGCAGTGGAACGAGAACAGTCTGTAAATTAAATAAAGTGTTTACTTCAGAATTTCCTGTAGGTTATCCGAGGAAGGCGGAGTGCACAACAGCCGAAACATTGTGACAACAACAACAACAAAGTTGAGGACAATTGTCTGAATAAAAATAGTGAAATTATTTCTGGTTATTGTGCCTTTCTGAAAATATATTCTTAGCAGAATAAATAAATTTAGCCAGAATTTCATTACAGTTCACCATTTTCGCATGGATAAATTTGACTACAACCTGTATGCACATACATTGAGAGGATATTCAGTGGATATTCCCCCAAACTTAAGTTAGAATTCATATATATATATATATATATATATATATATATATATATATATATATATATACGACCCCTCACTTATAAATGTTGGAAATATTGTCAGCTTCTGATGTTATATACTGCCGATGGATTATGACAGACAACGAGGAACCCGTATATATAAAAATATAATCTTATATTTTTATTATTCGTCGGTGACGCTTGTGTAGAGAAGGAGGGCAGCCGGTATTAACCATTTTTGCCCATTGTTAGCCTTTAAAAATTAACGAAAACATTTCATCTGAACAAATTTAAAGTTTTCAAACGAGACCAAATATTGTGTTATGGTATTTCAAACTTCAGTATGATGTGATACTGCTTACATTGTGGATCGTCTACAGTAAATTAAGGTGAATAATGCAATATCCTGCAATCGAATAACGTTAATTTCTACCAGGTGCTTGTAAACCTTTCGACTCGGACCTTGTATAACTTTTTCGCTGAATCTGACCATCTGATCAAACATTAGAATGATTTTGAATTCGATCTTGGTCTAGTCGAGAACATTTTAGAGCATCCGGGTATGTTGCAATAAAATCTACCGATTGATTATGTTTGGATTATTAATCAAATATTAAATATCGCTAGTTCAGCTGCTAGGTCAGTTGGTTGTTGACTGTTTCAATCTATACAATATTTTCGGCAAAATATATCCTACACATCTATATGTCTGCCATTCCTCTATCCCTTAAATATTGCTGCCACATATGGTTTGCTGTTACTACGATGTTTTTAGAGATTCTAGATGAAATATAAAGATGCATCTGCAATATTATTAGTCCTGACCTGGCATTTCGGCTTCAGTCGCTTTCTCACTGCCGTTACGTAGTTTTCCTGAAACGTTTCTATAAATATTTTTCATATTACTAGAGTCGGTTGAAAAGTTCATAAGCTGACCAAGATACTGTTATGGAATATGACCAAATTGGGTTTATTTTTCTACATAGCCCCCATTTTGGTCGACACAATTCTTTCATAGGTGCTGCAGTGATTGGATTTCGTTAGCGAAGAAGCTTTCAGACTAGTGGTTAAAAAGTTATCAACTGATATTTTCACATTGAGTAAAAAAGGATAGTCAAATCAGGAAAGTAGAAAAGCAATCGACCAGTTAAAAGCCAAGAATAGCAGCCATTGAAACCAGGGACTTGTTTGCTGGATCATTGTCCTGATAAAAAAATAGGCTATTCGTCAGTCTTGGCCGTTTCGCTTTGAAAATGGCAAAATGTTCTCCATTGATGTTCTAACTCTTTTAAAGATCATCTATAAACAAGATGCATTTTGCATCCCAAAAAGAAACTGAGACCATAGTCTCCCCTGTTGATGAAACGACTTGATTTTCTCATGAACAGGTGAAGAGGTTTTTTTTTCACTCCATGGATTGTTTTTCTCTCTAGCTTCAAATGATGAACTCAGCACTGAACTTTGATTAGGAAATTGTAACGAAAGACATGACTTAATTCAGAATTCGAAACGCGCACGAATATGACTTGCCTGCAAGATAATAACAAAAAAGAAAGACGGCCGCTAGTGAAAACAATTTATGCGTACCTATCTCGTCCAAAACGAGACGGCATTTGCACAAATTTTGGCTGTCTTGGAATGGCAAAAAAGCGGGTGTCAGCGCTGCTGTAACATGGGATTTTTTCGGCGCATTGCGTGTGTCGAAATTGTGGATTGACAGTCAGACTGACAGAGGAAGTAAGAGTGGCTTAGTTGGTGTCTGTTTCACAACTGCCCTGTGTAATGGGCCGGCTGAGAAAAGGAAACCTGAAATCCATTTCCTTAAGGATACCAAAGAAAGAAAGAAAGAAAAACAGCTGGCCTGCCGGCAAGCGAGCGTCGTACGGCACTTTTTTGCTCCCACCTCATCATCATTCATCTTTTCTTTCTTTACTACAGAAATCTTCATGAAAACCAGCTGAATCTGCCTTAAACAATGTTACTTTTCCCGTGAACTGATCAGCCTTTAATGATTTTTATCAAGCGTCAGAAGATATGGCAACCACCGAACAGAAACCTTAAGAAACCTAGCAAGTTCATTGTGCAGAATATATTTAAATCTCACACTGGATTTTTCTAAAACGCTTGGCTGTTGAATTTATAGTCAATCACTTGTTTTCTATTACCATATGGTGGAAACGAGCAATGTTTTCTTCAGTGGTTGCAGGATGTCCAGAACATGGGCTCTCTCCAAGACAACCCCTTAAAAACTCCTCCTCTTAAATCCACTTTGCCCTATTTATAAAACTGACAGTCATCCCCTAATATAACAGCCATAGCAGCAGGATTAGATCGCTAAACCATTTTTCTGCGGGTTCTTGATGCCAAATTTTGTCCATTTTAAAGAGTAGTCGCTTCTTTGAAATCTTCTTTGACCAAAAAGATGCGAGTTTACCCGGATGCAAACATTGCAGTTTTTAAGAAGTAATGAAATTAATACATGATAGAGATCACAGTTCTAGCATCAATCTAAACTATGATCTTTTTTCTTTAATCGTATCACCCAGAGCAAGGCGGTAATGCCACTGATGTGCAGGGGGCTACATAAGAGTAAAAAGATTATGTAGAAGAGAGTGAAGAGGAAGACGAACCAGTTGGAAAGGAGCAAGAGAAGGACGTGAATACAGGTGTGATGACAGTTGCAAAGGTGGAGAGAAAGGAAAGGATATACGGGGTGGTGAAAGAACTAGAGTCAAGTGGTTAATAGATGAGTATTGACATTGCATTTACATTCCTGAATGTTGTAGCCGTCAGGAAAGCAAGAATATGGAAGCGAGTTCCACAGGCGGGAAGTGCGAGAAAAGAAGCTGTAGGAGTAGAATTGTCGTCTGCATTTGGTTAATCTAACTGTGAATGGGTGGGACTCAGTTGCCAATTAGGTTCCACGAGTAAACACCTGTTGCAGAGGCACCAGTGACTTAATTTCGTTGGAGCAGAAGCCATGAAAGTATTTATAGAACAGACAAAGGGAGGTCACATCTCGTCGGTGGGGAAGTGGCTGTAGTCGAGCCGCCAAGTCGGTACCTATCACATTGCTGATTCTCCTTTGGAGCCTATCGAGAACACTGAGATTAACAGCAGGGGCGCCTGACCATATATGACAGCAGTACTCCATGCACGGACGAATGGTTGATTTGTATTTTTCAGCCCATAATGTACATTAATTAAATTTGAACTATTGTCCGTACTTTTGTTAATATTTCAATTTTTCGGCCATTTGGCACTCCGGATAGCAAAATAATACACATTTTTTTTTTTTTTTTTTATAAGCGTTTCACCCCGAGCAAGGCATGTCACTGCCACTACTGTGCAGGGGGCTACGTAGAGTGGAGAAAGGCTGATTAAATATAGGAAATGACAGAGGGTGGGTGATAGGCGGGTAAGGATACCGAGAATGAGGGTTGGGTAGATGAGAGTGTTGTGAGAATAATCGGGAGTTAGTGTGATAGGAGGTGTCTATTGACCCTACATTTAAACACCTGGAGATTGTAACTGTCGGGAAAGCAGACTTGTGGAAGGGAGTTCCACAGGCGGGAAGCGCGAGAAAAGAAGCTGTTGGAGTAGAATTTACGGTTACATCTTATTTGTTTAACTGTAAAAGGGTGGGACCTAGTTGCTAATCTAGTATCTCGTGTAAATTCGGGCTTAGGCGGCACCAGTGATCTAAGCTCATCGGAGCAGAAGCCATGAAAGTACTTGTAGAAGAGGCACAGGGAAGCCACATCACGCCGGTGTGAGAGCGGCTGCAGCCGGTCTGCCAAGTCAGTATCAACCACGTTACAGATCCTCCTTTGTATTTTGTCAAGAAGCCCAAGGAGAGCAGCAGGGGCACCCGACCAGATATGGCAGCAATATTCAATACACGGGCGGATGGTAGATTTGTATATGTGCAGAATAAATTCAGGTGGGAAAAATGTCCGGGCCCTGCACAGGGAGCCCACTTTCATAGCAGCAGATTTGGCAATGGATTCAATATAGTCATTCCATTTGAGGTCCGCCGAGAGTGTAAGGCCAAGGAGGCGTAGTATTTTACTCTCTGGGAGGCTAGCCTGTCGCATGCTAATGGGAGGTAGATGCGATTGTCTATGGTGATTAGTTGATAACAGCTTTGTTTTAGAGCCATTAAATTTACCAACCATTTCCTACCCCAGGTCACTACAGATTGGAGGTCCCTTTCAAGTACGGCAGCGAGGTTCACTTTGTCGTCCAGACCTGGTTTCTGATCGATGCGGGAGTAGATTGTTGTGTCGTCGGCATACATGCCAACTTGGGATCTAATGGTGTCGGGGAGATCATTAATGTAGATAATAACTAGCAGTTTAGCCCCGTTTCATTCGGGTAGTTTAAGGAATAATAAGAATGAAAAATATATGATGAATTTACATAGCAAATACTTACAAAACATCCACCCTTGTCATTTTTCTAGATATAGATAACAACTATTGGATTAGGGTGGAAGGGGCAACATATATAGATATAGATAATATAAAGTGGGTGATCGATTCTATATCATAATCAATACATAAACTGATTCCTGATTTCGTGGGGTCATAATATATATTTTCTACCCCTAATTTTGACTTTCTGAAAAATGTCAAGGTGTCGTTAGCGTTCTAAAATTTTTATCTACATCTGAGCGCAACTCCCGTCCAGCTAGACAGCAAAATGCAGACGCTAAGTCGAATCTATCAAACAAACAAATACTTACACAATGTCCACCCTCATCACTTTTATAGATGTAAATAATAAAAACTCATTCCAGAAATTTAGAAATGAGTTTTAATGGCAATTATTCTGATTAGTTTTAGAAACTAGATTTGATTTAATGTTCTTAAGCATACTATCAGATTTGTAACAAGGTCTCGTTATTTTACAATTAGAATTGCTAGATCTAACCGTAAGTTCTATGATGACAGTTTCTTCTATCGCATTTCTATTTTTTCTTTTTTCCAGCTTCTTGCTTTCCAGTCAATTTTGATCTTCAAAAATTTAAATGCAACGTCAATTGTTATCTTCTGTCTTCTTAATTACTCTTCATTTATTGTTTAGTTTCATTAATTACGTTTTTTCCCATATTATTATAAGTGCCATGCCAACAGATTTTTTTCTCTTGCTTTTGGAATTCTTTTCCGGCTTCTTATGTCCCAGTGAATTTTGATCTTCCAAAATTTAAATGCAACGTTATATTCTGTTTTCTTAATTCCTGTTCTTTTATTGCTTGCTTGCTCTCTCTCTCTCTCTCTCTCTCTCTCTCTCTCTCTCTCTCTCTCTCTCTCTCTAATTATGTTTTCTTCTTCTCATATTATTATAAGTCTTACGCTAACAGTTTTTTCTCTCGCTTATGGAACTCTTCCGGCTTCCTGCTTCACAGTCAATTTTATCTTAAAATATTTTAATGTAATGTCAATCGTTATCTTCTGTCTTCTTAATTCCTGTTCTTTTATTGTACTCTCTCCTTAATTATGTTTTCTTCTTCTCATATTATTGCAAGTCCTATGCTCTGTAAAGTTCCTCCTTTGATAGTGGAACACTTTTCTGGGTTCTTTCTTTCTACTCAAGTTTGTTTTTCAAAAATTGAAAGGCAATGTCAATCGTTGTCTTCTGTCTTCTTAATTCCTGTTCTTTTATTGTTCGTTCTCTCTCTCTCTCTCTCTCTCTCTCTCTCTCTCTCTCTCTCTCTCATTATGTTTTCTTCTTCTCATATTATTATAAGTCTTATGCTAACAGTTTCTTCTCTCGCTTATGGAACTCTTCCGGCTTCCTGCTTCACAGTCAATTTTATCTTAAAATATTTTAATGTAATGTCAATCGTTGTCTTCTGTCTTCTTAATTCCTGTTCTTTTATTGCTCTCTCTCCTTAATTATATCTTCTTCTCCTCATATTATTATAAGTCTTATGCTAACAGTTTCTTCTCTCAATTGTGGAACACATTTTTTTTAGTTGCTTATACTTCTCAGTTAACTGCTTAATACCTTTTTTTTAAAATCATATCACGCCAAGCAAGGCGGTAACGCCACTGAGGTGCAGGGGGCTACATAAGATTGAGAAGATTAGAAAAGAGAAAACCGGAAACCGCATCCTACACAGGATACAAGGGATGAGCCTCTTTACCTGTTCAATAGATGCGGGTGGAGTGTGAATCGGGCGATAGTTTAGTCTATCTACTCCAATTGAAAAACAAAACACAAAAAAACAAAGTGATAAGATTAGAAAAGAGAAAACAAGAAACCGCATCCTACACAGGATACAAGGGATAAGCCTCTTCACCTGTTCAATAGATGCGGGTGGAGTGTGAACCGGGCGATAGTTTAGTCTATCTACTCCAATTGAAAAAAAAAACAAAAAAAAAAACAAAGTGAGAAGATTAAAAAAGAGAAAACCAGAAACCGCATTCTACACAGGATACAAGGGGTGAGCCTCTTTACCTGTTCAATAGATGTGGGTGGAGTGTGAACCGGGCGATAGTTTAGTCTATCTACTCCAATTGAAAAACAAAACACAAAAAAACAAAGTGAGAAGATTAGAAAAGAGAAAACAAGAAACCGCATCCTACACAGGATACAAGGGATAAGCCTCTTCACCTGTTCAATAGATGTGGGTGGAGTGTGAACCGGGCGATAGTTTAGTCTATCTACTCCAATTGAAAAAAAACAAAAAAAAATTAAGTGAGAAGATTAAAAAAGAGAAAACCAGAAACCGCATTCTACACAGGATACAAGGGGTGAGCCTCTTCACCTGTTCAATAGATGTGGGTGGAGTATGAACCGGGCGATAGTTTAGTCTATCTACTCCAATTGAAATAAAAGCAAAAAAAAATGTGAAGATTACAAAAGAGAAACCCTGAAACCGCATTCTAAACAAGAAACAAGGGATGAGCCTCTTCACCTGTACAATATATGTCGGTGGAGTATTAACCGGGTGATAGTTTAGTCTATCTGTTCTTTTATTGTTCTATCCCCTTAATGTTTTTTTTTCTTATTCTCTCATTTTCTGTAACGACTTGTATCTTAGTGTCTTTATTGCTTTGCTTGGGGCGAAATAGTTTTTAAGAAACACAATTGTATTTAATTTTGTGAAGACACAGAATCTAAGCTCGCAAAAGATGCCGACACATCAACGATGAGGATATCTAACGATAATGTGTTTTCTGGTGGAAGATTATTGATTCTATCCGGCAAATTCATTAGGCGAATCGATCATTGCATTTTTTACAACCTCATTTCCGATTCGTTATATTTTTGTACTTGTCATTCTAGATTTATTTTAAAATCAAAATTTTTAAGGCACCACATCTCATCCTCCACCTTCTCCTCCTCCTCTTACTCCTTCTTTTTCACTTTCTCCGCTTCGCACTCTGACAAGCTATTACTACTAATAATAATGTAGTGATGATCCACGTATACTGTCTTAATATGTATAGGAAAGAATATTAATTAAATTTTTTTTCAGATATTCCAAGAAATTTTTATCTAAAACAAACAGACTTTCTCTACGAACGTGCCGCATGTTGTGAACAAACACACCACGTGATGTAAACAAAAAATATTCGGACGCTATCGTGAAATACGTTTCTAATTCAAATTTAAAAATTACTCGTTTCTGATGAAGGACCGAGGGCGGTCTGAAATATAAAATACAATAATAAAAATAAACAAATACTGTCCAAAAAAAGTACATTTTTAAATTCAAAACGTTTTATTAATATTCTTTCCTATACATACAGTATACATGGATCATCACTATGTTATATATATATATATATATATATATATATAATAATGATAATATTAGATGGTTGGTTATCGCTAAGTTTGAAGACGAAGGTAACTAAGTTGGCTTGCTAATCACATCTCGATACATGAGGGGACACCCTTAATATTCTTTCATTTAAACTACAGTTTCTCTGAAATTATTATGCAAACCACCTGAACCTCAATAACAAGATGCTTTGAAAGAAGCCTATCAAATTTCAACCGATTAATTTAGACGTCAAAACAAAGCTTGAGTTAAACTTTTAGGTAGTTTCAACATAACGTGTGTTATAATAAAAACTGGTGTCTGAAGTTACTATGCAGATTAAACTAATATTAATTTATGGCAACGTTTCCCAAACTATGGGGTACAACCCACTACTGTGTTCGCAATCAGATAGCTGGTGGGCCGTAAAAAGTTATGCTAGAATTACACAGTTATTTCACCTTAAGCAAGGCGATAAAGCCTCTTAGAAGCCAGAGTTTACTGGGGATTAATGACAATAGTGTTAAGGACAGTAAAAACACAAAATTCAAGCTATCTCTTTGCTTTTATCCGAGTGGTATATATCGCAAGTCATACTTCCTTTGTATGTAGTCTTTTTCAGTGCGACCCCCCCCTACCGAATGTCAGCTTAAAATACCGTGAAAAACTTGCTCAAGCGCCCTCTTCATATCCGAAAGTTAGGGATACATCAGGAGCAGAATAGTGACCCTAGTCTACTCAGAAAGGACCATCATTTCCTGGGTGAAGGCCCTTGGGACTTGAGCTTATTATTTTTAAGCTACATGGCCGAGGCTAGAATAGACGATAATAATTAATGTATTGGAACTATTAAAACCAAAATAAAAGGCATTTTGAATAATTTCAGAAATATCAGAACGAGTTCAGTAGACCCAATTTCATCATTCGAAATCTTGAACAAAGACTGTTAAGCAGGGGGAAACATGTAGGGATAAAGGAGGAGTCATGTTGGGTTGCGTGATGTCCGTGAATGAATACAGCCCGTTAGTGATGATAGCTAGTTGTTGTTTAGCTCGCGAGATGTTTTTTGATGAGACCTCGAAAGAGACAAAAATGGTAGCCAATGGATGTTATGAGAACGAGTGAAATTAAATATAACAGACAACTAATCCCTAATTCTAGTATAACCTTTTACAATCTACCAACATTCGGCTTTCGACCCACCAAAAAACATACTGCTTGATACAACAACAGACTGGCAATGGAAGCCTGAGTCTTGAACTATTCTGTTGCTGTATCAAGTAGTATGTTGTTTGATATTTCTACTAAAACATACTAATCCAGGTTTCCGAAACTATTGGTTGCGACCCACTGGTGGGTTGCAATCCGAATGTTAGTGGACCTTAAAAAGTTATACTAGAATTACGCAGTAGCTTCAATAAAACGCTATCTGTTGAGATAGTTCAAGACTCGAGCTTTTATTGCCAGTCTCTTGTTGTAACAAGCAATAGTTGTTTGATATTTTGGCACTACTGAAAGAAATTAGTTCAGGTTTCCGAAACTACTGGGCCGTAAAAAGTTATACTAGAATTACGCAGTAGCTTCAATTAAACGCTTATCTGTTGAGATAGTTCATGACTCAGGCCAGTCTCTTGTATCAAGCAATAGTTGTTTGATATTTCGGCACTACTGAAAGAAATTAGTCCAGGTTTCCAAAACTATTAGTTGCGACCAATTGGTGGCTCGAAAGCCGAATGTTAGTGGATCGTAAAATATTACTAGAATTACACAGTCGCTTCACTTACACGCTATGTGTTGAGATAGTTCAAGATTCGGGTTTTTATTGGCAGTCTCTGGTGTCAAGCAGTATGTTGTTTTGATGAGCTTCATGAATCAGGGTTGGTCATGCTCCGAAGTTAATCATTGGTCATCGTAAAAAAGAAATCAATATTTTCCTATTTATATATATTTTTATATATTCTTTTATATGTTTTTGCCAGTACGTTTGAGTGGGTCATTAAAAGTTGGACCCGTTTCTAAAAAGTTTAAGAACCCTGGTGTTTGGTATATGAAATCTAATAAAAATTGTTTTATTTCTTTTTTCCATAATATAAGTTTAAACATCGGTTTCAACACACACTTTTTCTCGTGAACGCTTTCAAGGGACCAAACAGATGAAAGATTGGTTTGGGCTGTAAGGGGGATGCGGGAACTGTTCCCAGCCGAGCTTGTTGATGGTCTGCGCCGTTTGGGTCGCTATGTTAGGCCTTGCGTTGTCTTCATGCAAGACGACTTCATGTGACTGATGACCTCTGCGTTAGTTCTTTATGTCTTTCTTGACCTGTCTCGGCAGTTCACAGTAGTTGGCACTGTCAGACTGAATGAGCTCATTGCTTGATTTGGTCACCACAGGAGACTTCACTTCAGTAGGCTTCCCAGGCCTGTCTTCATTCTCAACACTGCTCCGTCCTTTTTTTAGG
Source organism: Ascarosepion bandense (assembly GCA_037127315.1). Lineage (NCBI taxonomy): Eukaryota > Metazoa > Mollusca > Cephalopoda > Sepiida > Sepiidae > Ascarosepion > Ascarosepion bandense. Next base: position 804,252 of record JBBBDQ010000863.1, read on the forward strand.
CTTACGGCCTATCACCGAAGTTAAGCAACGTTGAGCCTGGTCAGTGCTTAGATGGGTGACCGCTTGGAAATACCAGGTGCTGTAAGCGTTTAGTGACGGATGTGCGTTGTGGTGCAGTGGATATCGGCTCGGAAAGAGAAATCAGTGAGCTGAGTTCGAATTCCAGTTGAATACCCTGCATTCATTTAAGCATTGGTACCCTTGGGATAGGTATTAATCCATCCCTTTCCTCCAGTTATGGGTTAAATAACAAGAGTAGGACTTGGGGGCCCTGCCATTAAAAACAAATCCCAATGAGTCTTGATACTCAAAAAAGAAAAAAGTATTACAATACACAAAACTTATATAAAAACAACAATAATTATTGAAAGAAAAAGGTATTACCAGCAATAAATAAATCAAATTTAGTTGGCAATAAATGACCCGCCGAGGTTGATATACCATAAAAAAACAACTAACCAAAAAAAATCCTTTTGTTAACATTTTAGCCCATTGTAGACATTTTTTGGCTGAGACATGTGGCACCATACACAGTTGACATTCTCTTTGAATTTGTCACTGGTTTGCACCCTTCAGCAACCAAAAACTTAAACAGATAAGGCAAAAATTAAAATGTTGCTAGCCTCTTGCTACTCTATCGCTATTTCCATGGCAAATGTTCAAAAGTGATACATTCCTTCGGCGGGATGTGGCTTCCCTCTGTCTCTTCTACAAATATTTTCATGTCTTCTGCTCCGACGAACTTAAGTCACTGGTGCCCCTGCCTCAAGAATTTACTCAAGCAATCAGACGAGGAAAAAGGTTTTTCTTTTGTTTTGTTTTTTGTTTTTTGTTGTTTGTTTGTTTTAATTATATCACCCCTAGCAAGTCGGTAGAGCCACTGATGTGCAGGGGGCTACATAAGAGTAAAAACTCAGATAAAAGATAGTGAAAAGAGGAACGAATCAGTTAGAAAGGAGCAAGAGAAGGAAGTGAATACAGGTGTGACGACAGTTGCAGAGGTGGAGAAAAAGGAAAGGATATACGGGGCGGCGAAGAAAGGACTAGGGTCAGGGTGGTGAAGAAAGACTACCAATTTACAGTTAGATCAACCAAATGTAACCAACAATTCTACTCCAACGGCTTCTTTTCTCGCACCTTCCGCCTGTTGAATTCCCTTCCATATTCTTGATTTCCTGACGGCTACAACCTCCGGGAATTTAAATGCAATGTCAATTCCCATCTCTTATCTACATGTCTCCAGTTCTTTCTACATCACCCCGTATATCTTGTTCTTTTCCTTTCTCTCTACCTTCGCAACTGTCTTCACACCTGTGTTCCTATCTTTCTCTTGCCTTTTCTCTGACACTCCATGTAACTGGTTCGTCTTTCTCTTTACTCTTCTCCTATCTAAGCTTTTACTCTTGTAGCCCCTTGCGCATCAGTGATGGTATCGCCTTGTTTGGGGTGAGACGATTAAAAAAAGTTATACTACCTCTATTTAAGCGCTTACAAAAACTTATTTCATTAAATATCCACCTTAAGAGTCACTTGGGCCTTGCATTGTGTGAACATTAATATAAAACATGAATATGTCAATTAATTGGGAGAAGTATAAGATAAAAAAATTATTAGTTGAAATGATCGATTACCTTAATGACTTTCATACAGCTAATCAATAAAATATTCTTAATAAGGTATCTGGCATTTCTGTCCAAACATTCCCAATCCAAAATTTCCAGTAAATTACAATTGTTCGCTTGATTGATTGATTGATTGATAGATTGATTGATTGATTTGTTTTTAGGGCTTATCAACAAACTACAGGTTATTTAAAGCCAGAAATATGTTTAGATTGTTAGAATTTATATTCTGGGGGAATAATAATCGTTTGGTGTTACAAGTCTTACTAATTAACCCATAGCTGGAAGCTGAAAAGTTGAATTTATATCTTTCCCAAGCGTAAATGATTTAGAAAATCGAAATGAACCGTTTTTTAACGCATGAAAATATTTTTGGGTTTTAAGAAATAATTTTTTGAGATAATAAGGATTTAGCGATACAAGTCTAACTAATTAACCCATAGCTGGAGAGAAATTGAGTAGGATTCATATATAATCAGAATTTGATAAAAAAAAAAGAAAAGGGAAATTATATTACATATATAAAACGCGGCATCAATTTCATAATACAAACAATATATAAATTGATCCCTCACTTTTTGGCCACAGTAGTTTTTTTACATATATATTCGAGAGAAGATAAATAAATAGAAAAACCATGATCGTGTAGCTAATCAGCATATCACTGATTCATTCATTTTCTACACACTACTGGTTATTTAAAGCCAGAAAATATGTTTAGATTGTAAGATTGTAAATCTTACAAATTAACCGGTCCTGTGTACGACGGTAAACTGCACCCGGCAGCAAGGCCTCTGATTTGGAGGTTGTAAAGAGCATGGAACAACTTCTTAATTGCTGTTGTTCCCAGGTTCACCGTGACCCGGAGTGGTAGCACCTGTTAGGGGTCTCAGCTATGGGTAAATAGTTAGCCCCCAAACTGGGGTCAAAACATTATGAAAGGAGAAAAATATACTTTTATTGAAAAATATATATTTTTTAGGGAAAAATACTACCAACAATACATGTTTGAAGAAAAAAATTATAACCATAAAACACTTTTGAAGAAAAATAAATTATTACCAGCAGAACATTTTTTAATACAAAACTAGAAGACATCTTCAGTTTTCTAAAAAAAAATTCATTAAACTCTGACTAAAGAAACCTCACTAAAACCAAACATTAAAAACTACCTTAAAACTCTACCTTTTTGGCATTAAATAACCCACATAAGTTGATATGTCATTAAACAAAACCAATAGCTTGGGGGAAAAGAAATAGCTTATATCTTTCCCAAGCGTAGTGCCGGTATGTCTAAGCGATATGTCTGAGTGGAGTCAAAGAGCTGTATACCTCAGTGCTTATCGTCGTTACTCACATCTTTATCTAGAACCACATTATTATTGCTTCAAATTTCTTTTTCATCTGTCTCAGACATGACAGAAACACCCCATTTCTTATTAGGTAGGTTTACTATTACCGTGGAAGGGGTTGTGGTGCATTGGATATCGGCTTGAAACGAGAAATCGGGGACCCGAGTTCGAATTCCAGCTGAATTCATTGCATTCACTTACGCGCAAATACCCTTGGGAAAGGTATTAATCCGTCTATTCCTTCCAGTTATGGGTTAAATAACAGGACAGATTGGGTTCTATAAACCTTGGTCGGCAACTAGTCTACCGCCGAAAGCAATGGCAACCTACTGCGGGATAATCTTCTGCCCAGTCAGTCATGTCTTTTTCGAGACATGATCGCCCAAGCGTGTATCACGTATGGCACTTAACTGACTGACTATTACCGTAAGAAGTTCAATCTTTAAGAAGATCGGAATTGACTAGAAATTGGGATGCGGAGAATATGAAGCCTACTTCAATACAAGTAAATCATTGTTGTGTGCAATAAACCAGTCTGAAGGTGGGTTACCACGTTGAAAATCCCCGGTATTCAAACGATCTTTCAACGGTTGCAAAGTATGTCAAACGCTTTCCCCGACCCAGCAGCGTTATACTGTTGATATATGGCAGGATATATTCATAATCATTTTGGTGAATAGAAATTCAACCATACGAATATTGAAGCAGAAATCGAGTTTGTTCTGATATTTTCCAATGTTTTTTGTACTTTCCCGACTGCAAGTTCAATTTGTTGTCCTTGCTCGGCGTGAGTGACACGCGATGTAGACTTCTGCATCAATAGCGCATCTGCTTCAAACTTCGACATAATGCACATTTTGGAGATGTTCTTCCCTGATGCTCTGGTGAGACATGTAATCCTGAAGTCATCAAATGATCACCATACACTTATATAAATCCACTACCCGCCCGTGCATTGGATACTGCTGTCACATCTGGTCGGGTGCCGCTGTTATTCATCTCGGGTTTCTTGACAAAATTCAGCTAACAATCTGTAATGTAATTTATCCCGATCTGGTACCTCAACTCCAGTCTCTTTCTCACCGACGTAATGTGGCTTCCCTCTGTCTTTTCTACAAATAATTTCATGGCAGCTGCTCTGACGATCTTAGCTACCTGGTGCCCCCTCTGCATGAATTTACTCGAACTACTAGACTAGCAACTAGGTCCCACACTTTTACAGTGACATCACTCAAAAGTAACTGCAATTTCACCCTATCAGTTTCTTTGCACGCACTTCTTGCCTGTGGAATTCCCTTCCATATACTTGCTTCCCTGAAAACTACAATCTCCAAGAATTTTAAAACCAAATTCAACTGCCATCTCTTATCGCCATGACTCACATCCATTCCATGACAACCCTTATATCATGTTCTTCTTACTTTACACTCCACTCTCATGCAGCTCTCTTTACACCTGGTCCTGGGTATGACGGTAAACAGCATCCGGCAGCAAGGCGTCTGATTGAGAGGTTTTGAGGAACATGGAACCACCTCTTAGTTGCTGTTGTTCCCAGGTTCACCCTGACCAGGGGTGGTAGCACCTGTTAGGGTCCCAGCTATGGGCAAATAGTTAACCTCCAAACTGGAGTCAAAACACTATGAAATTATAAAAATAAACTTTTATAGAAAAATATGCATTTTTGAATTAAAAATATTATCAACAATACAGTTTTGAAAAAAAATTACCATAGCACATTTTTTAAGGAAAAAAAAATTACTACCAGCAATAATTTTTTAATACAAAACTAGAAGACATTTTCAGTTTCTAAAAAAAAATATCAAAATCTGACTAAATCAACTTTCTTACTATAACTAAATATTAAATAATATTTTGGCATTAAATAACCCACAGAGGTGTTGATATGCCGTTAAACAGAACTCACTCACTCAAAACTCACTCTTCACACCTGTATTCTCATCCTGTTCTTACTCATCTCTGACTCCTCTGCAATTTGTATCTTTTTCTCATCTCACCTCTTCTTTAACCCTCTGCACACCAGTGGCAGTTATTTCGACCCCACTCCTGCATGCCACCTTTTTGACACCGCTCAGTCGTAGTGGCTCTTCAAGACCACTCAGTTATGCAGGTCCTTCGTCACCGCTCAGGCATACTTGTCCTTTGGCCCCATTCAGGTATACCGGTGCCTCGATTCATTCAGGCATACCGGCTATTCGACCCCACTCAGCTATAACCGCCTATCGAAATCGCTCGGTCATACTGGATCTGCGACCACATCCAAGCATGATGGCTCTTCGAACCCGCTCAGGCAAACTTCGACCCAATTCAGGTATAATGACCTATCGCCCTCGCTCAGACTTTCTAGCTCTTCGACTTCACTAAGGTATGTTAGCCCTTCGACGCACTCAGACACACTGGCCCTTGGAACCCGCTCTAGCGGTTATTTGAACCCGCTCAGATATAACACCATTTCTATCCCTCTCAGTCATGCTAGACCCTCAACAGTGATCAGTCATACTGGCCCTATGACCCCACTCAGGTACAGCGGCCCTTCGACCCTACTCAGGCATACAGGTCTTTTGACTACGCTTTGGCATGATGACTTTTTGACATCGCTCTATAGTACAGGCTCTTTAAAACCATACAGGTATATAGGCCCATCGACCCCGCGCATGCATACTGGTCATTCCACGACACTCAGACATGACTCTGGTCAGGCAAACTTGCTCTTTGATACCATTCAGGCATACTAGACATTTGACTCAGCTCAGGTATACTAGATCTTCGACGCAACTCAAGAATACCAACACTTCGAGCCCAGTCAAGGATATTGTCTCTTCAATCGCGCTCAGGTATACAGATCTTCGACTCCACTCAACCTTAGCATCGCTCAGACATACCGGCCTTTTGACACTGTTCAGGTATACTGGCCCTAAAAACCCATTCAGACATACCGGCTATTAAAACTTTTCAGACATACTGGCACTTTGAGCCCAATCAGGTATAATGGTCATTCAAACCTGCTCAGATATACCGGACTTTTGACCCTGCTCAGATATACTGGGACTTTGACTCCCCTCAGGTATACCGGCCGTTCTACCGCACTCAAATAGACTGACCATTCGGTTCTACCAAGGCATAAGGGTCTTTCGATACACTTTCCTTATGCCGCTCCTTGAACCACGCTCAGGCATACTGACCCTTCGACCTCACTCAGCTATCCTGGGACTTTGTTGTTTTTCCTTTGCTACTTATTACCATTCAATAAAAATGAGTCGAATTCAATCTTACGAATACAATTTTATTAAAAACGAAAAAAATATCCGACAAGGGGATAAAGATACATATGGTATTAACTGTAACAAAAATAAAACAAAATGAAAATATAAAATGTTGGTTGTTTTGTTTTTATGGTATATCCACCTCAGCGGATCAATTATTGCCAACTAAACATTTTATTTATTTATTACTGGTAATACCTTTTTCTTTCAAAAATTTATTGTTGTTTATATAGGTTTTTGTGTCTAGTATTACATTTTTCTTTTTGAATATCAAGATTCATTAGGATTTGCTTTTAGGGGCAGGGTCCCCAAGCCTACCCTTGTTATTTAACCCATAACTGGAGGGAAGGGAAGGATTAATGCCTTTCCTAAGGGTATCAGTGCTTAAGTAAATGCAGGGTATTCAACTGGAATTCGAACTCGGCTCTTTCCGGGCCGATATCCACTGAACAACAACGCACATCCGTCACTATACGCTTACAGCACCTGGTATTCCTAGGTGGTCACCCATCTAAGTACTGACCAGGCACAACGTTGCTTAACTTTGGTGATCGAGCGAGAACCGGTGTATTCAACGTGATATGCCGTAAGCCATATAAAATGTAATTCACGCTGTAAAAAATGAAATTATATAAGTTTAATCACTGGTGTTCTTTTGGAAACGTCTTTTTATAACAAATAAAAAAATTACCCTCGAGGGTTCATTTTCAAATAGAAAAAAGAAAAATTTAACTGTCAATACTCTTCTTTTTCTTACTGCCAAGGACGCTTTCGGGACGGTTTACCACTTAAGACGCTAAATTATTTCTTCTTGGTTTCCAAATGACAAGTGAAGTTCACAATATGTTCAAATAATGAATGTTTCCCTATTTGGTCGGGTGCCTGTGTTATTCATCTTCAGGTTTTCCACAAAAAGAAAATCTGGAATATAACTGATTCTGACTTGGCAGTCTCTTTCTGACATGCATAACGTGGCTTCCCTCTGTCTTTTCTACAAATGTTTTCATGGCAACTTTGAAAGAGTATATATATATATATATATATATATATATATATATATATATATATATATTTAAAAACATATGAAAAACTCTCAACAATCTAGCTAAGAATGAAAATGTTTCAAAATTGAAAACAATTTGATATTTGAAGCTACAGGGAAATTAGAAACAGAATTAGTTAATAGTAATGATTGTCAGTCAGAATAAGGGCATTTCAAATCATTGTTAAGCGAATGATGAACCTCACCAGACAAGCACTAAGTGTCATATAACCGAAACTGTAATAGTGTTTAAAATTTAGTGACTCATACTGCTTTTCTCTACGTCATCAAAATTATCTGCAGATGGATCATATTTAAGACTATTAGGACCTTAAATGCAAAAGACAATATATATATATATATATATATATATATATATATATATATTTGAGGGTAGAGCTATTTATGTTAACGTCCCTGTAACCGCTCTAAAAAGTTTAGAACCAACATAATAAGAAAGTATCCATATTTTGGACAATTTTAGTGTTTATTTTCACTGAAGTTAAAACGAAAATACGATGTTTAGAACGGCTCATGATTAAACATAATAGCTATTCATTGTCTTGTTACATTTAACAGTATATGTTTAGAAAATTATCTACTGCCTCGATACACTATATATATATATATATATATATATATATATATATATATATATATATATATATGTGTGTGTGTGTATAAGAAAACATTAAGGCAGACGCGTTATTTCATGGTAAATTGGAAGTTTAGCCCTATTTCAGGCGAACCATCATCAGCTTCCGTTTTTATTGTACAGAAGTTTTTTTATGATTGAAATTCATAAAATCCTAAAAAAACGGAATTTAAGAGAAAATACATTATTATAGCAGTTTGGTGAATAGACACTCATATTCATAGATAAGCATATAAATGCACCCAACATATAATCCAAGAGCACGCCTAAGAGGGGATATCAACTAAATATAAAGATACATTCAGGAAGTTAGTTGACTTCTGATCCGTAGATTTGAAATGTAAAGGAAGAGGGTTTTATATATATATATATATATATATATATATATATATATATATATACGTAAAAAAATCACAAGATCACACAACGGCTCGTCAGGGCAAAGGCAAACCAAGGACTAATCAAATAAATAGACACCACCAAACAAAGACTAACAGACCAGCCTACCCGACGGGGGAGGAGGAGGTTCAAAAAAAAAGGAAAAAAAAAAAGCCAAACACTCTAAGCAAGAAATTTAGCTTTATGGAATCTACATTAGTTTGGCTTTTTTTTTCTTTTTTTTTAACCTCCCCCTCCCCCGTCGGGTAGGCTGCTCTGTTAGTCTTTGTTTGGTGGTGTCTATTTATTTGATTAGTCCTTGGTTTGCCTTTGCCCTGACGAGCCGTTGTGTGAAACCGCGGTAGGTTTTGGCTATCTTGTGATTTTTTTTACGTGTCTTTGCTCTACATTGCTTCCTATTTGTTATTTCGCTTTGGTTAGTTCTGTATCGAGCACTTTTTCTTTCTTTGTGGTTGGTTCCGTTTGGGTTTTTTTTTCTTTACTGCGGGGTATTGTATGTATTGTCTGTATTCCGCAGTTTTCTTTTTTTTCTCCCCTCTTGTCCAACGCCTTACAGCGACGGATAGTAACGGAATTAGATTCTGTCTGTTATTTGGTGTCCTTAAAGTTTATTTTCGTATAGTTTTAGGATTTAGATACTTACAGAGTCGGTCTTGTTATTATATTATATATATATATATATATATATATATATATATATATATATATATATATATTGATGGAAGTCTCAATGTTTTCTTTATTAAGACTCTCAAATGCACAGGTCGATAGGTCTTTGACATTGTTCCAATAAAAAATGGGCGCGTAATCACATACGCCCATCCATTAAAATATAATTTTCAAATAACAGGAGATAATGTCAGATTAAAAATAAAAATTCACTTTTAGAAATTAATTTATATTTCGGATGCGAACATGAATTTTGCATATGGACTTTCGAGCAGTTATGGATTTAAAAAAAAAGGCTCATCCCTTACAAGGTCAATTAAACAATAATGCGAAGTTTTCCGTGGCCGAGCGGTCTTGAGCTCACCGTATCAGACGATGGTTTCTTTTGCAAAGAAGGCACGGTTTCGAACCCCGCCGGACAGTACATTTTCTTTAGCAATACACTCGAATACATAAGCCAGTTAATGTAAGTCTCTGTTGAAACAAAATAGGCGTCTACTAAAACATCCAGTAAAATAAAACGTTTTAGTAATCATAAAAAATATTGATAGAGATATTAATAAGCTTACAGATATATAGAATTCATTATATATATATATATATATATATATATATATATATATATACAAACAATAGGTACCGCAATGAGAACAGAAATGGCATCCTCATATTCAACACTCACCGTAGCATATCTAGAAGAAAACCTATACAACCAAATAGGGCATAAATATTGAGGAAAACATAAAAACAAAATTCCCGAAATCATGGAAGAGATTCCTAGATGACTGTTTTATCTTTTAGAAATCAACATGGGGAGACATAAACAAACTACACAATATGCTATAACACCTGCAACAAGAAAGCAAGTTCATATAGTTATGAAGAATGACCGTTCCTAGACATACTCATAAAAAACGAAAATAATCACATCATCACAGACATTTACCACAAACCAACAGACACCCAACAATACCTCCATTTCAAGAGTCAGCATCCTAAAAGTTGTCTAAAATCCATCCCCTATTCCCTAGCACGACGAATTTTCACGATAGTAACCGACGAAACCCTCCGTAAAATACGAACTACGAAAAACATTACAAATAAGAGGATATCCCACTCCACTAATAAACAAGAGTTTCCAACTAGCATAAAAAAATACCATTAGAATCCCTCCGGAATCCAAAAAAAAAAGAACGAGAAAAATATGAAAAAGAAGAAAACATTCTAGCATACGTTTCCACACACAACAAAACAATCCAGAATTATGCACAAAGATCAAAACACACATGGAATTCCTCAACAGATCTGAGCTGCAACTCGAAAAATCTAGTTTACGCTCTAAAATGCGACAAATGCGCAACGATATACGTGGGAGCGACACAATGCTTCAATAATAGAATATCCCTTCATAAAAGCAATATAAGATTATCATATAACAGGAAATTGTATGTCTCCCAAGATTTGCATGAATGTAATGGTGGCAAATTCAAATTTATACCTATTTACCAAAATACAAACTACGAAACATTAATAATGCAGGAAGAAAAATTCATAAAAAATACACGCCTTCGCTCAACAAAACGACATGAAAAACACACACACACCGAAAAACATATAGGCACACACATACATACACACACATAATTACACACACATACATACATACACACGCACGCATGACACACATGCATACACACACATACATACACACACACCAAATTCAAATGATAACCCCCAAACAATAAAAAAGAACCAGATGACCCATAAAAACAATATTAAAATATAAAGACGAAATCAAAAACGCTCTCTCTCTCTCTCTCTCTCACACACACACTCACACACACACACACACACACACACACATAAACACCAAATTCAAGACACTGTCAAAGCAATAAAAACAACCAGCTGACCGATGAAGAAACTTGTAGCTAAAGAAAGGCGCCTAGAAGATAATTTTAACGTACTAATAAGGAAACTCCAAACCAAAACTATTTCATATTGGCGTAAGCACTTGATTCATTCATCTATTTATCTGTTTATCCATTTATACACGTGCTGATGTGAGTAAACACAGATTATTCAACACGCCAACATTTCATTTATTTTATTTTATTTTATCTTATTTTATTTTACTGATTTGATTTATTTTTTATGTTTTTATTTTTTTCTACTTACTTATATATAAACAACAACATTGCCCTCAGTAACAAAAGAAACTCGACAGGTAAAGTCACAAATTTATTCGCCTGAAGAGAGTCAATCTTAGACTCGAAACGTGTGTAGATTCACAAATACCATTATAGACATTTAATGTATCATAACATGTATAATAACAACAACAACAACACTTTAAACAAAACGTTCACGGCTTCTCACACTTTTTATTTTATACCATTTTCTCTCGTTGGAACGACCCTATTTCTTTTTCTAATGTGTATATATATATATATATATAGAGAGAGAGAGAGAGAGAGAAAGAAAGACAGAGAGAGAATAAAAATGTGAGAGTCCGTAAACGTTTTCTTTAACGTGTATATTTATTATTGTTGTTATACATGTTTTGATACATTAAGTGTCCATAATGGTATTACACGTGTTTCGAGTCTAAAGTTGACTCTCTTCAGGCGAATAAACTTGTGACTTTACGTTTAAATTTTTGTGGGATTGGCGGTTTTTCACATCAGCACGTTAAGTATCTTCTTGCCAAGATATCGTGCATAAAATATGTATATATAATATTTAGTTTCCATTTGTAAACGAGTAATTAGACGTAATAAGTCGTTTACAAATGGAAATATTAAAAAGTTCTACAATATAATTGCATTGAACACTTTTTAATACAAATGTGCACTGGTCTAATCTTATTATGACCACAAACTAAGTAATTAAACAATTAATATATAACATAGATAGATAGATAGATAGATAGATAGATAGATAGATAGATAGATAGATAGATAGATATAAACAGATTGAAATAGATAGATATAAACAGATTGAAATTAGAAATAGATAGATAGATAGATAGATAGATAGATAGATAGATAGATAGATAGAAACATACTGAAATAGATAGATAGATAGATAGATAGATAGATAGATAGATACCTATTAAGTTAGAAAGTAAATAGCAAGCGACTACTTAAAAGAAATGCCTCCAAAAGAAAATTATTTCAGAAGAAAATTGTTTATAAAAAAAGCATCTTGGAAACGTGGGCAATATAAAAGCTAATCGGTATATAAATACTAATAATAATAATACTAAACAGAAAAATGAAAAACATTTTGAACTCTCCGATTAGACCTTTGCTTTTCACTATAAATGGCGAGTCAAAAAACAAAACCTTAGTGTCAAATGTCTTGTCCCAGGCCGACCGGTAAACACGAAATATTCTAGATAAAAAAACACGATATTCGCTTGGTAAAAATAAAATAACAACGTCCAACGGACGGACGGGACGTATTTAAGACGGACGTGACACGAAAGTTTCTCCAGACACAGCTAAAACGAAAATGGGAATGAGATCTGACACGTTTTGGTGTAAGTGTTAAATTTCCACAAATGTGGCCGACACTGTGCAAACATGGCCGACGTATTCTGGCTGGAAGAGACCGGATATTATTTTAGTGGGATGAGACTTTACCAGAAGGATTTTGTTTATTAGGGTAAAAGTTCAGAAATGAAGTGCTGAAAGGTTTTAAAGATAAATGATATAAAATAAAAAGATTTTTTATCAGTTTAACGACAGATATTTTTTCCTCAAATATATTATTTCATAAATTATGCTAACATTCATTGTTATATTTAACGTTGTGATAACTTACACTCCAAGCACAAACATTAGATTAAAAAGAGGTCTTTCAAAACACCCGAAAATGGTATATTTCTGTATTTTTCTAAAGTATAAGATTGCATTTCAGGAGTTACAGAGTATTTGATTTTATTTTTATAAAAATACGCACTTAACTAAAGAAAATCAGACATCAGCACCATATTTTGTTTTCGTCAATAAAACCACCACTTAATTCTTGTCTGAACTGGTTCTTTAAAAACAGCTGAAAATGGGATATTTCTGTACTTTTCTGAAGTATAAGATAGAATATCAGGAGTTACAGTGTATTTGATTTTATTTTGATAATAAGACGCACTTAACTAAAGAAAATCATACATCAGCACTATTTTTTTTTTTCGTTAATAGAACTACCACTTAATTCTTTGTTTGAACTGGTTCTTTAAAAACACCCGAAAATGAGATATTTCTGTACTTTTCTAAAGTATAAGATAGAATTTCAGGAGTTACAGTGTATTTGATTTTGTTTTGACAAAAATAAGCACTTAACTAAAGAAAATCATACATCAGCACCATATTTTGTTTTCGTCAATAAAACCGCCACGTAATTCTTGTCTGAACTGGTTCTTCAAGTTACTTTTTTTCTTTTTCTCTCTCTTTCTTTGTCACCTACCAGAAATTTCTGTTCCATACGTTTCATTTTCTAATGAATGTCCTCCATTGTATTTGAGTGCTTAAATTTTGATAAAACTATCTCGTTTGAAATTGCTTATTTTCTTTTATTATTTTACATTTTTTTCCTTTCTTTTTTTATACTATTGGCTGGCCATTTGTGCTTGCATTTTGAAATTTTATCTGTGTCCATCTATCTCCCACACCAAATATATTAGGATTTTAGTTAAACATCACATGGCCAAAAAGCTCTGTCGTTTCAATTGACCAATAATTTATTCTAAACGAAAATTCAAAGAAATTAATTAACTGGTAGATAAACCGATTAGAGATATGTTTAGAGGGATGGCTCTGTCAGCTTTAATTCTTTGTTGAATCTGATCTGTAATAAATATTTCAAATTTTTATATAAGTAAAAGTTATCTAAATTTATTTATAAATGGAACTTTGTTTGTTTGTGTGTGTGTGTGTGTGTGTGTGTGTGTGTGTGTGTGTGTGTGTGTGTGTGTCCGTTACCTATAGAAACGGCTGAACCGATTTTCTTGAAAATTTACACAGTTGCACTATAAGCGTCTGCGAGTGTTCTTAGCTAGGCTTTGTGTCGAGGTACTCCCGATAAATATCGAAAATCGATAATCGAAAAAATCGGATTTTAGAAGGAGTGGTCAGATTTTAATCAAATTTGATACACTCATAGACAAAGACATAAGAAAAGATATTCAAAAGTTTCAAGGTTGCAGTTATTACAATAGTGCAGAAAATCGATACTATATATATATATATATATATATATATATATATATATATATATATTATAAGGCAAGATGTTTGTGTGTATGTCTGGTTATTTGCCTGTATGTCTGTATTTTTTCCAGCCCTTTTATTTTAGTTTTTGCATCGGGTTTGGCTCTAAGTAGATATAATTGTAGTTCTTAATCTCAGCCATTATACCATTTGCTCAGAGGACTTATTTAGCCTTCAAAATTCAGTTTACAACGAAAAAAACTTATTTGATATCGATGTGAGAAAATTAAAATTTGAGTTACATCCATTAATTTTTTCTTTCGGTCTACGGTTCTGCTTTAACTGGAAACAACTATTGCTTTTTAGTCTTTCGTGCTAACGTCCAAAGAATCTGAGCTCCAGGACCATGGATGAGTTTTAAAGCGTTCATTACACCCGAGCAACGCCGGCTATACTGTTTTAATAAGAGTAAATCGGCTCTTCTATCGCCCTGTCTATTTTCCCCGCATTTCTTTTGAACCTTAATACTCATCCCTTGTTTCCTTTTAAGGAAAGGTTACTCGGTTCCTTTCCTCTCTACAGCCCTTAATAATGGTCTTCTCATGACTGTTTTGCAATATGTGCGGATTGTGGCAACGTTTCTTCATACTGATGGTATCGGGGTGACAGTTGCTGCTTCCCGACTGGTAGCTATGAGCCCAAACCCTTGCGTAGCGTCTAGAGAGGTTGCTCTGGTCAATAGGCAAATAATATCGGAGTTCTTCCAGTGCCATGTTGCACATGTATAAGTGTCCTTGCAAGCACCTCCGGTGAGCAAAAATAAGGCCACACTGTGTTGCATTCAGCGCCATTTCGCTTTCCACGCTTGTTTCATTTGACAACAGACTGTTTCTACTTATCTAGGTCTCTCCTCACTAAAATAACTCATCATTATTATAAGCAACAAAAGATTTTAAAACCCAACAAAACACCTAAACCCCACAACATTTCTTTCTCCAATCCATCCTGCATATATAAAAGTCAACCATCCGTCCGTGCATGGAGTACTGCTGCCATTTATGGTCAGGTGCCCCTGCCGTCCTCCTCAGTGTTCTTGACAGGCTCCAAAGGAGAGTCTGTAATGTGATAGGTACTGATCTGGCGGCTCGACTGCAGCCACTTCCCCATCGTCGAAATGTGGCCTCCCTTTGTCTGTTCTATAAATACTTTCATGGCTTCTGCTCAGACGAACTTAAGTCACTGATGCCTCCTCAACAGGTGCTTACTCGTGCAACCAGACTGGCAACTGGGTCCCACCCATTCACAGTCAGGTTAGCCAAATGCAGACGACAATTCTACTCCTACAGCTTCTTCTCTCGCACTTCCCGCCTGTGGAACTCGCTCCCGTATTCTTGCTTTCCTGATGGCTACAACCTCCAGAAATTTAAATGCAATGTCAATACTCATCTACTAACCACTGGACTCTAACTCTCTCCCCACCCCTGTATAACCTTCCCTTTCTCTCCACCTATGTATCTGTCATCGCACCTGCTTTCTCAGCTTTCTATTATTCCTTTCTAACTAGTTTGTACTCTTCACTCTTTTCTAATTAATCTTTTTACATTTATGTAGCCCCCTGCACATCAGTGGCGTTTCCGCCTTGCTCGGGGTGAAATGATTATAAAAAAAAAAAATTGTGGTATTCGTACCAACTTTTTCTTTTTCGAAAAATTTCCAGACACGGCAGCTCTCTGTGAAACTAATATTAACACTGCAATTCCTGATTTGGTTTTCTTGGCTCCTGCTACCTTCATCTATTTAAGAAAGACTTTTATGTCCACATGCATGACCTTGGAGTTCATATCTCCCGCCAGCTAGTGAACTCTTTCTTAAATCTCTTGACCATTCTTACATTTGTCTCCGTCTCTCACCTAAGCTCAGTCAGATATCTCTTATTTATCTAACACCCCTCTTCCTATCGTGACAGCTGCTTGTGCGGTAATATTTCTGATAATATCGATGAAGCCATTTCTCTACATTAGGTCTCATCCTGCGTGAAAGCCGACATCGATGTTTCCATTCTAGTAAAGAAATTCTAAGTAAAACGCTCTTGCATCTCCTTGGTTCTCACCTGCATGTCCGCAGGAATCACTTCTTACAGGCTCACGCGAATCACTGTTCCGGAGTGACACGTCTGGTTACAACAGATTCCTTTTTGTCTCAGCTCATAATGAGTACAAACGTGTTCTAAATGAAATTATTGTTTGCCGATAAAATTAAATAGCGTATAGCATCTTGCAATTAAAATTAAATAGCGTATAGCATCTTGTAATAGAGCTTGCTAGCAGTATAGCTCAGAGTTGCTCGGGTGTAATGAAAGCAAACGCAAAATCAGAGTCGAATAAGTCATCCAAGGATAAACTAACCTAAGTAAGTCCATGAAAACCTATCGTACCCATCGGGACTGAAATTGGAAAAAATACGCCATATGGATGACTGAATATTGGCTTTTGATCAGATTCGATAGAATATCGGGGATATCGATTTCCGATATCAGGGAAAATGAATCGTCTGAGAAGATCTACTAATGTTTGAGACTAAAAACTATAATTCTACCAAGTTAAAGCAAATTCTGCAGCACGAACCACGATAAAAGAGTTGAAATCCTGATCTTGATCAGATATGATCGGATATCGGGGTATCGATTTCCGATTTCGGAGGAAAACCGGAAAATATAAGTAGACCATGACCTCATCGGAAGCCTATTTGTGCGAAGTTTGGTGAGAATCAGATAAAAATTGTGGATTCGTATCAAGGACAGACAGATAGACAGACAGACAGACAGACACGCACACACACAAATTTCTTGCTTTTATTTATATAGATATAGCAAATCGATACAAACAGTATCCATCAAACCACCCATGCTCGTCGAATCAAATGTGCTTGTTTGGTTCACAATTGTAGAAGCACAGTTCAATATAATGTAGATAAGAACTAACGTTCATCAATTTTATCACATACTGACTGCATTACTACCAGAGACAGTATACATACTACTTCTTCTTCTTCTATGTGCCCTGTCCCTTCAGGACGTAGGCGATCATGGATCTCCACGTCTCCCTATCCCTTGTGGCTCTTAGTATGTTTGATCCTGTTGCTCCTGGCAACCCCCGTTCCGTCATCCACCTGATCAGACTCTGCAGATATGTTATCCGCTGCCTTCCTCTGTCTCTCCTTCCTTCTATCTGACCAGTCAGTATCAGGTTCTCCAGGCTCTCCTTCCTCATTGCATGTCCCAGGAACTTCAGTTGTCTCTTCCTGATGCTCAACATCAATTTCCTTTTTGTTGCCATTCTTTCTAACACTTCGTCGTTGCTTGTATGCTCAGTCCGTAGCATCCTTCTGTAGAACCACATTTCGGCCGCTTCCAGTTTTTTCCTCATTGTCGATGATATTGTCCAGCATTCACAGCCGTACTGAAGAACTGACATCACGTAGCAGTCTAGCACTCTTTTCTTCGTTTCTATTGAGATCTTCCTGTGTGTTAGTATTTTGCTCATCTTCTGGAACGCGTCCTTTGCCATGCCAATTCGCCTTCGGATCTCCGTGTCGCACTTTCCATCTCCTGTTAGAACACTTCCTAGGTACTTAAATTCTTGGACTTGTTTGATTCTGTTATCCCCCACCTGTATTTGGCATTTTGGGTTGTAATCTTTTGCTGATGACCATGCACTCAGTTTTCTTAAAGTTTATTTGTAGTCCCTTCTTGTCACTCTCCACTGCTACTTTCTGTATGAGATCTTGCAGTTTCCTTTCCGTGTCCGCAATCAGTACTGTATCGTCCGCGTATCTTATGTTGTTCAGGTTGTGGCCTCCAATAATAAATCCTGGTGTGTCATCTAGGGTCCTCAAAATATTCTCGCTGTATAGGTTGAACAAATCCGGTGAAAAGACACATCCTTGTCTTACGCCTTTTTCTATCTTTGTGTATCTACTGAGGTCGTTACCTGTCCGTATGCAGGCCGTTTGCTGCCAGTAGAGATTCTTGATTATTCTTATATCTTTGCCGAAAATGTCGAGGTTGCCTATCATTTCCATCAATTCTTTGTGTCGTATTTTGTCGAATGCTTTCGCGTAATCAATGAAGCATAGGTACAAGTCTTTCTTCATTTGTAATGCCCTTTCAGAGAGCATCCTAATCATGAATATGGCGTTCCTTGTTCCAGTGTCTTTGACGAACCCGCACTGTTCCTGCCCTATCTCTGGCCTGATACATACTACTACTCACCGTTTTAAAACCAGGAAACTATGAAAAACTTAAAGAAGTTATAACACTGCATGATAATCAAAGCAAGTGTTGTTTGATGAATTAATGTCTTGTTGAACTCTCGAAAACAGACTATCTGTTTATTTTAATGAACTGATACTCTTAGCTTCAAAAATTGCAGTTAGTAGTAGCAGTATCATCTTATATTTATGTCATTTTTCATCATATTTTTACTTCTGCTTTGGTCGCACTACCAACCAAGTCTGCGGGAAGACCTAAGGCAGGTCGTGGCGTGTTGTTATGGCTCCATTTCATGTTTTTTCTATCTTCCCCACCATCCTTAGCGTTACATAGATAAAGTTCTCCTTAGTGTGTGGGCTGTATTAAATAAGACAAGTTTTGAATATCTCTTAAGCTGGGGTTTCCAGGGGTTCTTTCAATGTATTGTTTTGTTCCATTTTTTATCATTCCAAGTGCACCTACTATCACTGTCACAACTCTTGTTTTCAATTTCCACATTTTTTTCTATTTCAATTTCCAGGTCTTTATATTTTGACAGTTTTTCAAATTTCTTGGCTGCTATGTTACAATCCGCTGGACAAGCTATATCGATTAATAGACAAGTTTTTTCTTTCTGGTTTTTAACAATAATGTCTGGCCTATTTGCTTCAATTTTTCTGTCTGTGTAGATGGTGTAATCCCATATAATGGTGACATCTTCTATTTCTGTAACCGGTGCTGGGTGATGTTCATACCAGTGTTTGTTTACAGATTTTCCATAGTGTTTGCACATTGTCCAATGTAAATATTGCCATTATTATTATTATTATTATTATTATCATTATTATTATTATTATTATTATTCAATGTGCCTTGTCCTTTTAGGACGTAGGCGATCATGGCCTTCCTCGTCTTTCTATCTCTGGTGGTTCTTGGTACGCTTTCTCCTGTTGCACTATGCCATCCCCCGTTCTGCCACCCACCTGCTCAAGCCAGTCAAGTACGTTGCACGCTGTTTTCCCCTGTCTCTTTTAACCTCTATCTGGCCTGATGATTTATGATTTCTTTTTGACTTCTTTACAATTATAAATTTGGGATTATAAGAATATTTTTGTATTCAATTGAATACTACATCGACACTTCTTAGAATAAAAATTATTTTTTAAGATATAATTCTTACTATTTAACTCATGTATTACTTAACAAACGATGACAATCTTATCTGAGAAAGTACTGAGTTGATAATAATAATAATAATAATAATAATAATAATAATAATAATAATAATAATAATAAGTACAGCCCACACACTAAGGTAAACTTTATCTATGTAATGCTGGGGATGATAGGGAAGACAGAAAAACATGAAATGGAGCCATAACAACACGCCACTACCTGCCTTAGGTCTCCCCGCAGAGTTGGTTGGTAGTGAGACCAAAGCAGAAATCATAATATGATGAAAAATGACATAATAATAATGACTATAGGATAATTCTAATAAGACATTTAAGAAAAACATGAACATGAAATAAAAACCGGAAAAGGACGACCAAGAGGTAGAGAATGTGATACTTTACAACATTCCGTAAGTCCTATGCTAACAGTTTCTTCTTTCGCTGTTGAAACTCACTTTTGGCTTCTTAATTCCCAGTCAACTTTGATCTTCAAAAATTTAAATTCAGTACCAATCGTTATCTTCCGTCTTCGTAATTCCTGTTCTTTTATTGGTCCCTCCTCTTATGTTATCTTCTCATATTATTATAAGTCCTATGCTTACAGTTCTTTTTTCTCTCGCTTATGGAACTCGCTTCCGGCTTCTTACTTCCCAGTCAAGTATAATTTTCAAATATTTAAATGCAATATAAATCGTTATCTTCCGTCTTCTTAATTCCTGTTCGTTTATTGTTTTCTCTCATTAATTATGTTTTCTTCTTCTGATCTTATTATATGTCCTATGCTAACAGTTTTATATTCTTTTTCTTCCTCTTCTTCTTCTATCTGCTTTTTCCTTTCAGGATGTAAGCGATCATGGACTTCCACGTCTTCTTATCACTAGTGGCTCTTAGCACGCTTTCTCCTGTTACACCACGCAACCCCGTTCTTTCATCCACCTGCTCAGGCCCTTCAAATATGTTATCTGCTGCTTTCCCCTGTCTTTTTTCCCTCTATCTGGCCTTTTAGTATCATGTTCTCCAAGCCCTCCTTTCTCATTGCATGTCTCAGGAACTTCAGCTGTCTCTTCTTGATGCTCCGTTATAACTTCCTTTTCGTTTCCATTCTTTCCAAAACCTCACCATTGCTCACATTCTCGATGCATGATATCCGCAGCATCCTTCTGTAGAACCACATTTCAGCTGCTTCAAGTTTTTCTTTCATCTTTGATGATATTGTCCAGCATTCAGTGCCATATTGAATAACTGACATCACATAGCAATCCAGTACTCTCTTCGTTGTTTCTAGCGATTTTTTGTTTCTTAAAATGTTACTCAGCGTCTGAAATGCGTCCTTCGTCATGCCAATTCGCTTTCGAATCTTTGTGTCGCACTTTCCGTCTTCTGTTATAACACTTCCCAGGTATTTAAATTTTTGTACCTGTTTGATTTTAGTATCCCTCATTTTACGCTGCTCTTTTTGCTGGTGACCATGCATTTGTTTTCTTGCAGTTTATTTGTACTTCTTTCTTGTCACTCTCTTTAGCTACTTTCTGTAGGAGGTCTTATAGTTTCCTTTCCGTGTCTGCTATCAGAACCATATCATCTGCGTAACTTCTGTCCTCCGATTGACAATTCCCGCCATAACATCTAGGGTTCTCAGAATAGTCTAGTTTTACAAGTTGAATAGATCCGGTGAAAAGACACATCCTTGTTTTACGCCCCTATCTATCTTTATATATCTGCTGAATTCGTTACCTGTCCGTATGCAGGCAATTTTCGTATGTCTTTTCCAAATATGTCGAGGCTGCTGAGCTTCTCCATCAGTTCTTCCTGGCGTATCTTGTCAAACGCATTTGCATAATCGATAAAACTTAGGTACAAATCCTTATTCATTTGTATTTTCGGAGAGCATCCTAATCATAAATATAGCGTTCTTGGGCACCCAAGGTTCTGTAATTGAGTAGTGAGTTCGATCCTCACTGCGTGTCCCTTGCTTTCGGCCTTGTACCACATCTAAGCTACGCTTAGAAAATCACCATAAATATGGCGTTCCTTGTTCCAGTGTCTTTGACGAAGCCGCACCGTTCTTGTCCTGTCTCTGGTCTGATTCTGCTTCTCGCAGTACCCACCGTTTTAAAACCAGGAAACTATGAAAATCTTAAAGAATCAGTTATAACTCTGCATGAAAAATCAAAGCAAGATTTGCTTGATAAATTGATGTCTTCTTGCACTCTCTCAGACAGACTATCCGTTTATTTTAATGAACTGATGATCTTAGCTATCAAAAATTGAAGTTAGCAACATTACAAAATCCAAATTCATTGAAGAAATGCCGATTAACTAAAAACAGTTCTAGCAGTAGCAGCGGATTTCAAAACAGAAAACTTGGGAAAATAGCTGATGACCTACCGCTGTGAGCAAAACCCAATCCCGTTCAGCAGGTACAACCAAAGGAAGAAAAAGACTGCCAAAGTCGGAATTACAAATTCGAATCCGTATCATCTCGACCAGAAAACAAAAATATGAATTCCGCACATCTTTTATGCACACCATGCAAGATATCGTAAACCATGCTGTATGATGGCCGAATGAAAAAACAAAAATATGAATTCCGCACATCTTTTATGCACACCATGCAAGATATCGTAAACCATGCTGTATGTGGCCGAATGAAAAAACAAAAATATGAATTCCGCACATCTTTTATGCACACCATGCAAGATATCGTAAACCATGCTGTATGTGGCCGAATGAAAAAATAATTAAATTAAAGCCATCCTCTCGACCTACTTCACCAGCACAAAAAGAAATAGCAAAAAACTAGTGCGACGGAGATGATGACTTATACTTTCCGACACTTTTTGAAGTAACTACGCATTTAGAAGCCCAGAAAAATGTGTTCATTGTGGATACTGGTCTGCTGTAACAATTATTTTTAAAAAATTCTGACAAATACAGTCCTATATCCTACAAATATTGCGCTGGTTTCCACAAAAAATGTAGAATAGAGAGCTCTGGACAGACTGTACAAAACGTAAAAATAAAAACCCTTAGGAGAAATTTCCACGTGGACAAATCTTGTAGCTAACCCTACGAAACCACTTTTGAGATATGACTTTCTACGTCATTGTGGACTAATAGTCAAGTTATCAACTTTTGTTTTTCACGATTCAATCACTAATGACGAAAATGCGAAGGGAACTTCAAAAAATGATGGGAAACTAGCCTAATCTAATATCCACTCCACATCAGGATCCTCACGCAAAAAAAAATCAAAATTATTTCACAGAACTGAAACAATTAGCAATTCTTCTGTATTTACAAAAGTACGACGGCTGTCAAAGAAGAATTCAGACGTAGCCAAGGAAGAATTTTAAAAGTTTCGAGAAGCTGGCACAATTTTCCCTTTAAAATAAGAGTAGAATTTGGCACTTCATATGCTGCCACGATCGGATAGCACTTATATCCAGCGGGCGACTACAGACAACTTAATAGCGTTATAAAGCCGGACATCTACCCAAGGCTCGATATCAATTCACTAGCTACGAAATTGCATGGGAAAATATATTTTCAAAGACTGATCTGTCCTCGGCATTCCACCAAATATTGGTACATCCTGATGATGTACGTAAAACTGCTATCTTCACAGAACATGGTTAATTTGAATATCACTACATGCTTTTTGGGCTTCGGGACGCCGCAAGTACCTTTCAAAGGATGATGGATGGCAATTTCTAGGACATGGGGTGTACATTTTTATAGATCGATAATTTCATGTACTCCGATGAAGTTGTGGTACAGTGGATATCGGCTCGGAACGAGAAACCGGGGAGCCGAGTTCGAATTCCTAGTTGAATCCACTGTATTCACTTTCGCGCAAATACCCTTGGGAAAGGTATTAATCCGTCTCTTCCTTCCAGTTATGGGTGAAATAACAGGATAGACTGGGTTCTATAGCCTTGGTCGGCAACCAGTCTACCACAGAAAGCAATGGCAACCTATTGCGGGCTAATCTTCTCTTTCGAGACATGATCGCCCAAGCGTGTATCACGTATGGCACTTAACTGACTGACTGACTCCGATGACAAGGATTCTGGTTCTGAACATCTGGAACAAGTGAGTACGATCTTAAAACTTCAATCCCAAAATGTATTTTCAATGCTACAGAAATTGACTCCTTGGGTTTTAATATTTCGAATGAAGGAATCAATCAAACCTAACGCTAATAAGCTTCAGAACCTGGACAATTTTCTTCCTCCCAAGGATTCAAAAAACAGTGCGACGATTTACTCGAATTTTTACAGAAAATTAATACCAAGAATTAATGACTTAATCTTCCCAATCACAAAATAGTTCCTTTTGAAATCCTAATGAAAAACAACTGATTTTAACCACGGGTAAATGAGCTTCTTACCAAGCGGTAAAAACGTCATTATCAATTGTAACGGCATTAGCCTTCCCAGTTAGAATTATCAACTTGACACCGATATTTCGAATCATGCGGTAGGTGCCGCTCTACATCAAATGATAAACAACCAGCCTATTTCCATTGTTTTTTTTTCTCTAGACAGTTGTCTCAGATCCAACAAAGATATTCCACCTTTGATCGTGAGTTGCTTGCGGTATATCTAGTAGTCTTGCACTTTAAACACGCATAAAAGGGCTACACTTTGGTTAACAGATTATAACACTTTGTTTAATGCTTTTACTAGCCATTTGCCTTTAAAGTCGATAAATAACTGCTTTATATGAACATTATAAGCAAATATAACCCAGACATTTCTCATCTAAGAGGACAGAAAAATATCGTTGCAGACTGCATATCAGGGCCGGCTAATGCTGTAACAATATATATCTTTGTGATTTACAGGAAATTGTCACTGATCAGGTAATTAAAGAATTCAAACAGTTAAAAGACAGGTTTACCCTACAGGTAAAAATCAAGTTATAATGTGTGACATATCATTACCGTTTCCCAGGCCGTTTGTACCGCAAGAACTTAGAAGAATTATATTTGATAGTCTGCACGTATTGTCAGACCCAGGAATATCAGCCACATTTAGCGAAATTGAGGTATTACTGTCCACGGATTTTTTTATTTTAATCATATCACCCCGAGCAAGGCGGTAACGCCACTGTTGCGTAGGGGGCTACGTAAGAGTGAAAAGATAAGATTGGAAAAGAGAAAGCCGGAAACCACATCTTAGACATGGAACAAGGGATGAGCCTCTTCACCTGTTCAATAAATGTGGGTGGTGTGTGAACCGGGCGATAGTTTAGTCTATCTACTCCAATTGAAAGAAAAAAGAGTGAGAAGATTGGAAAAGAGAAAGCCGGAAACCACATCCTAAACAGGGAACAAGGGATGAGCCTCTTCACCTGTTCAATAGATGTGGGTGGAGTGTGAACCGGGCGATAGTTTAGTCTATCTTCTCCAATTGAAAAAAAAAGACAAGAGTGCAAAGATTGGAAAAGAGAAATGCACAAGTATTGGTGCTTTTTCCAAAAAAGTGCCCAACTGACCTACTATACTGTGCAGTCAACAAAATTATAAACACATAACTCGCATGCGCGAAATTAAAAATATAAAATGGCGTCGATATACCTATCCAACCCTGTATATTAGTGTATATTTTCTGTGTTTTGATATATTTGTGCATTTTTGGATGTGTCAAATTGTCTGCAAATCGTAAAATTATTTATTTCTTCCCAATCTCCATCATTTTTTTTGTTTATATCCGCAATTTAACCATTTCTTTTTACCGAGTTTCTCAGCGACAAGTCCCTTTGGACACCAAAACACCACGAGGTAGAAAAAAAACTCTTAACAACATAAGATGACATATTAAATTTTTACTTTTACGTCATCAGCAATCTCTCAGTATATGGTTTCAGAAGCAAAATTATTTCCCTTTTCTCCACCATACTTAAACAGCCATCGTCTTTCTTTCTTTTTTCGACCTTATTCTTTTAACTACTCCAACTAATTCTCCATCATACTAGCTGTCGTTTTCTCTTTTATAGTGATGTCTTCTGTCAAGGTTCTCAATTGATGCAATAACGTGGTTGATACTGACTTGGCAGACCGGCTGCAGCCGCTCTCACACCGGCGTGATGTAGCTTCCCTGTGCCTCTTCTACAAGTACTTTCATGGCTTCTGCTCCGATGAGCTTAGATCACTGGTGCCGCCTAAGCACGAATTTACACCGTAGATGTAACTGTAAATTCTACTCCAACAGCTTCTTTTCTCGCGCTTCCCGCCTGTGGAACTCCCTTCCACAACTCTGCTTTCCCGACAGTTACAATCTCCAGGTGTTTAAATGTAGGGTCAATAGACACCTCCTATCACACTAACTCCCAACTATTCTCACAACACTCTCATCTACCCAACCCTCATTCTCGGTATCCTCACCCGCCTATCACCCACCCTCTGTTATTTCCTATATTTAATCAGCCTTTCTCCACTCTACGTAGCCCCCTGCACAGTAGTGGCAGTGACATGCCTTGCTCGGGGTGAAACGCTTATAAAAAAAAAAAATCTATAACAGTATATTGATGCTGCAAGTTTCGATTTAAACAAATGTTATTAAAATCAATGGACAATTTTGTTTTATTCAATTTCATCCAAACTTTTAACCAAAAGTTCATGTTTTTGTTTAATAATCACCGGTGATTTCTAGTTTCTTCAAATCATTGAAAATCTCCATTCATTGATACAATAAACATATTAAGTACGAATTTCGGCTTTCCGAAAATTTGCCAGGGTGTATCCAAAAAGATTTTGCCACCCATACATGTAGTTTGTAATATCGAATAGTAAATTGTAGTATTAGGTTGTTACAAAAATAAGGGCTCATTTCAGAACCAATTTTATTCCGGAGAAATAACGTTAAAAAAGTTAAAATTAGTCAAAGTACGAATCTTGGGCATGTATGCATCTCTGCAATCGATCAACATTAGTTATTCTTCGTTAATAAAGCTTTATAGGCTGTGATGCAACGAAATCTTTGAAGGTTTATTGCACTTCTAGTTTGAACCTAAAAGTTTCGCCATTTAAATATTAAGTGCTTAAGTTGTTGGTTGGTTGTTTTGTTTTTATGGCATATCAACCTCGGCGGGTCATTTATTGCCAACTAAATTTTATTTATTTATTTCTGGTAATACCTTTTTCTTTCAACAATTTATTTTTGTTTTTAAATAAGTTTTGTGTCTAGTAATACTGTTTTCTTTTCGAGTATCAAGATTCATTGGGATTTGTTTTTTTAAGGGGCAGGGTCCCCAAATCCTACCCTGTTATTTAACCCATAACTGAAGGGAAGTGACGGATTAATATCTTTCCCAAGGGTACCAGTGCTTAAGTGAATGCAGGGTATTCAACTGTAATTCGAACTCGGCTCACCGATTTCTCTTTCCGAGCCGATATCCCCTGCATCACAACGCACGTCTGTCACTAAACGCTTACAGCACTTGGTATTCTTAAGCGGTTACCCATCTAAGTACTGAGCAGGCTCAACGTTGCTTGACTTCGGAGATTGAACAAAAACCGGTGTATTCAACGTGATATAGCCGTAAACCTGTGCTTGCAAAATAATAATTAGTGGGTGAAAGTCCAGGAGAACATAAAGGATAATGTAAACTTTTGTTTCCCAAGTCTGTAAGTTTTTACAACGTCATTCTTGCAATATGTGGCCGCGCGTTGTCGTGAAACAGAATTGGGCCACGTCGATTCACCAGTGCAAGTCTCATATTTTGCAGGTGTACATGTATTTCAGCAAGCTGATTGCAGTAAAAATCTGCATTAATGCTCTGATTGGCTTCCAGGAAGCTTTAGTGGATAACACCAATTGCACACCACCAGACAGTCAGCATAAACCTTTGCTGATGCAAATTTCGCTTTGGGAAATGTTTGGGTGATTCATCACGATCAAACCATCATACGTTTAAATATCATCGAAAATGAGGACAAAACTGGAAGCAGCAGAAATGTGGTTCTACAGAAGGATACTGCGGATATCGTGGACTGAGCATGCAAGCAACGATGTGGTGTTGGAAAGAATGGCAACAAAAAGGAAATTAATACTGAGCATCAAGAAGAGACAACTGAAGTTCCTGGGATACGCACTGAGGAAGGAGAGCCTGGAGAACCTGATACTGACTGGCCAGATAGAAGGAAAGAGGGACATAGGAAGGCAACGGATAACATATTTGCAGGGCCTGATTGGGTGGAGGAGTAACAGGAGCAAACATACCAAGAGCCACAAAGGATAGGGAGATGTGGAGAACCATGATCGCCTACTTCCTGAAGGGACAGGACACATAGAAGAAGTAATTCCCTGGTCATCACAAGTGACTATTCGGTCAAGAGAAAGATCATTGGTTTTACGCAGAAAGAGCATCAAGCACACTTCTAAACGCTTAAGTTTTGATTTTCATTGATATCATGAGAAACCCACGAGGTTTTTCAACTTGCCAATACACTGCAAATGGCGTGACTGCTAACACCAAGCATATGAGACATACATCTCACACTTTGAGGTAATTTTTGCTCAAGAACTGCTTGTATTTTTTTTTTTTGTTATTGTTGTGGAGTATTTTTTTGAACTGAAAGGTATAATCGTGCTATGTCGGTTGCTAATCGACTTAACGCACCCAAAATGTTAGGAACTTAGTAATCTTCCACTGTAAGCTGACTCCTTAGTATTCGGCTAATTGTCGACTAATATCAATTGCCTTAGTCCAACTATGTCCAAACTGGAACTAACTAATACTTCTACTAAACTCCAATAGAACTCTACATAACTCTCTAGAATTTCTAAGAACTCCTAAGAACTTCCCAAGAACTTCTCGAGTTAACTGCTCTCATTCTATCAAACACTCTTCCCATCTGCCCAACCCTCATCCTCGGTATCCTTACTTATCTGTCACCTTCCTCCTGACATTCCCTATGTCTAACCACTCCTTCTCTATGTAGCTCCATGCGCAATAATGGCAGTGGAATGCCTTGCTTGGGGTGAGATGATTAAAAAAAACAAAAAAAAACAACTTCCTGTTAACTCTTATTAATATAGGAGAGAGAGTCCATTATCTGAGGAATATGTGTGTTTCACCATAACAGTTATTAAGACTGCATGACTGTAAACTATCTTCTTCATCTTCAAGGTTCTCATCACCAGTACGGAATTTATGGAAGCACCTTCGTATGTAACTTCGACTTATCTCCCCATGCTCTCTCGATATTGGCAGAAGTTTTGAAGGCACCGTTCCCATGTTTGAACTCATGCAAGAAAAGTAAACGAAGATTATGATTTTTCATGTTCATAATTAAGGGCCTGAAGACTTAAGAATATTTCTGTCTAAAAATAAATTAAAAATTATTAAAATGAAAAATTATTAAAGAGCAAACTAATTATAATGTATACCGAAATTCAACTAGTATCTACCGTGAATACTATGTTAAAATGACTTTTCACAATATAACATTTCGAGCGGCCATTATTTTTATTACCTGCATCATCTCTCTCTCTCTCTCTCTCTCTCTCTCTCATGCTCAACTCTCATCAGTATTCTCATCCTTCTCTTACCTACTTCCTGACACCCCCTATAACCTGTCACTCCTTCTCATAACTTTCCTCCTATGTAACCCTCTGCAGAACAGTGTCAGTGGAATGCCTTGATTCGAACGATATGATTATAAAAAAAATTCTATACTATTATAATGTGCATATAAAATGTGGGGTCAATTTTACATTACACTCAATAAGTAAACTGGTCCCTCACTTTATGGCCGCAGTCATCCTTCTCATGCATCTTTCTCCGTCCACTCCACTCTCATCAGTATTCTCATCCTTCTCTTACCCACTTCCTGACACCCCCTATAACCTGTCACTCCTTCTCATAACATTCCTCCTATGTAACCCCCTGCAGAACAGTGTCAGTGGAATGCCTTGATTGAGGCGATATGATTATAAAAAAAAATCTATACTATTATAATGTGCATATAAAATGTGGGGTCAATTTTACATGACACTCAATAAATAAACTGATCCCTCACTTTATGGCCGCAGTCATCCTTCTCATGCATCTTTCTCCGTCTACTCCTCAGCTTCTTTTACTGCACTTCCTGCCTGTGGAATTCCTTTCCGTTCATTTGCTTCCCCATCAGCTACAATCTCCAAGAATTTAAATGTAGTCAATAGTCATCTTCTATCTCACTAACCTGCATCCTCTCTCTCGTGCTCCCTTCTTCGTCTACTCCACTCATCAGTATTCTCATCCTTCTTTTACCCACTTCCTGACACCCCTATAACCTGTCACTCTTTCTCATAACTTTCCTCCTATGTAACCCCCTGCAAAACAGTGGCAGTAAAATGCCTTGCTTGGGATGATATGATTATAAAAAATAACCTAATATTAAAAGACGACCACAGTTTATCGACGAACTGATTATGTCTTTAACAGAATAGATTTGTAGAAATAGATGTCTTTTTATTTTCCGTTTAACCAAAACAAAGGAATTTTACTCATACGAAATTACTACAATATTGTCGGCAAGTTCTGATCATTTCACAATTTAAATGGCTAGATGTAACCGTAAGTTCTATGCTGACAGTTTCTTCTCTCACACTTTTTTCGCTGATAGAACTCTCTTCCAGCTTCTTTTGATCTTCAAAAATTTAAATGCAATTGTAAATCGTTATCTTCTGTCGTTTTAATTTCTGTTCTTTTATTGTTTTCGTTTCTAAATAATATTTTTCTTATCAAACACAAAATTATTTTGGTTACTTGGAATATCAGGATGCTAAACACCTGTGGACAGCTGGAGAATGTCAATCAGGAATCGGCTTGATACTGAACAGAGAGATGTGCGTTGTGGTGCAGTGAATATCGACTCGGAACGACAAATTGGGGAGCCGGGTCCAAATTCCAGTTGAATTCCTTGCATTCACTTACGCACAAATATCCTTGAGAAAGGTATTAATCCATCTCATCCCTCCAGTTATGGTTTAAATAACAGGCCAGATTGGGTTCTATAGCCTTGGCTGGCAACAAGTCAACAGCAGAAAGTAATGGCAAATGGCAAAAATATCAAAATAGGAATCGGCTTGATACTGAACAGAGAGATGTGCGTCGTGGTGCAGTGAATATCGACTCGGAACGACAAATTGGGGAGCCGAGTTCGAATTCCAGTTGATTTCCTTGCATTCACTTATGCACAAAAAGCTATTAATCACTCTCTTACCTTCACTTATGTGTTAAATAATAGGACAGATTGAGTTCTATTGCGTTCGTAGGAAACCAGTCTCCGCAGAAAGCAATGGCAATCTACTGCAGGATAATCTTCTGCTTAGTCAATCATGTCTCGAAAGAGACATGATCGCCCAATCGTGTATCACGTATGACTCATAACTGACTGAATGAAGATAATAGTTGGAAACATAAGTGAAGCTTCTGCAGGGCATGAAGTAGGGGATCGGTTTTCTATTGTTATGAAGTAATAAACTGATCCCCCACTAATTACTAATACAATCCGTCTCTTCTCCTTTCAGCTATACTTTAAATAGCAGGATAAAAAATCTTCTGCCCAGTCAGTCATATCTCTTTCGAGACATGATCGCCTAAAGCGTGTATCACGTATGGCACTTTATAAAACTAAAATCCGTGTTTTGATGAATAGAACTCGCAGCAGAATCAGACCTGAAATAAAACAATAACAACGTGGTTTCGTCAAAGACACTGGAACAAGGAAGGGCAATATTTCTACTTAGAATGCTAGCAGAAAGGGCAATAAAAATACGGAAAAACGTATATCCATGTTTCATCGACTACGCAAAGGCGTTAGAAATTACGACACAAAAATCTGATAGAGACACTCGGCAACCACAACCGGACAGGAAACCAGTTCAGTAATAACACAAAGCTAGAAGGGGTGTAATACAAGGATGTGTCTTCTCACCAGATCTATTCAATCCATCATCATCATTTATCCATTACACCCAGATGATGCATAGGGCAGCAACATTTTGTTGCTGTTTCTGTAACAAACTGTTTTTTACGGGGGTTCTTGTTTCTTACATTTACAGCACCTGGTATTCCCAAATGGTCACACATTTAAGTACTGACCAGGCTCGATGTTGCTTAACTTCGGTGATCGGACAGGAACCGGTGTATTCAATCCATACAACGCGACAATTTTGAGAGCTATAGAAGTCCTATCAGGATTCGTCTTTGGCAGCCGCAATCTGAACAGTACGATACGCAAATGATCAGCCAGTTAAGTGCCATACGTGATACACGCTTGGGCGATCATGTCTCTTTCGAGACATGACTGACTGGGCATAAGATTTTCTATCCTGCTATTTAAAGTATAGCTGAAAGTAGAGACTGATTGTATTATTAATTAGTAATTAGTTGGGGGGATCAGTTTATTACTTCATAACAATAGAAAACCGATCCCCCACTTTATGCCCAGTATAAGCTTTACTTATGTTTCAAACTATTATCTTTATTCAGTCAGTTAAGTGCCATACGTGATACACGCTTGGGCGATCATGTCTCGAAAGAGACATGACTGACTGGACAGAAGATTCTCTATCCTGCTATTTAAAGTATAGCAGAAGGAAGAAGAGACGAATTGTATTAATAATTAGGATTTAATGGGGGATCAGTTTATTACTTCAAAAAAATACAAAATCAATCCCCCACTTTATGCCTAGTAGAAGGTTTACTTATGTTTCCAATTTTTATCTTCATTCCGTCAGTTAAGCGCCATACGTGATACACGCTTTGGGCAATCATGTCTCGAAAGTGACATGACTGAGGGGCAGAAGATTATCCCGCAGTAGGTTGCCATTACTTTCTGCGGTTTACTTGCTGCCAGCCAAGGCTATAGAACCAAATCTGTCCTGTTATTTAACCCATAACTAGAGGGATGAGATGGATTAATACCTTTCCCAAGGATATTTGTGCGTAAGTGAATGCAAGGAATTCAACTGTAATTTGAACCCGGCTTCCTGATTTGTCGTTCCGAGTCGATATCCACTGCACGACAATGACAATGCTGATAACAGACACGGAAAGGAAACTATAACAAGCTGTGTGAAAAGGTTGAAACGCAAGTGGGTTAATAGTATTAAGTTTAATTAAGAGCTCTAGAAGTCCTACAGGATTCCTGATTGGTGACCGCAATCTAAGCAGTTTAAGATACGCAGATGATACAGTGCTGGTAGCAGATACAAGTAAGAAACTATAAAACCTTCAACAGAAATCGGAAAGAAACGACTACGTATAAACTACAAGAACAATGAATGCCTGGTCATTAATAAAAAGACGAGCCCAAAATGCCAACTAAAGTTGGGAAATGCTAAATCACACAAGTGCAGAAATTTAAACACCTTGGAAATGTGCTAACAAAGGACGGAAAAATGTGATACGGAGATACGAAATCATATTGGTATGGCGAAAAATACTTTCCAGCAGCTGAGTACGGTATTAAGAGACAGGAAAAATTCCCTAAAGACAAGGAGGAGAGTGCTGGATTGTTATGTAATGTCTTTCCTTCAATATAGCAGCGAATGCGGGACAATCTCATCAAAGACTAAGGAAAGACTTGAAGCAACAGAAATGTGCTTCTCTAGAAGGAAGGTGAGGATACACCATGTACAAAACACGCGTAATACGACGAGGAGATTATGGACACAGGAAACTGATACTTAGCATCAAGAAAGGGTAGATGAAGTATTTGGAACAGTAATGAGGAAGGATGGCTCGGAGAACCTGATGCTCAAAGGAAGGATCGTCGTCGTCGTCGTCGTCCTGCGGCCTTGGCCGAGATAGAACCCACTACATCCCTCCAGTATTCCCTGTGCATTTGGAAACCTGGCGCAGTTTATAGCGAAATTCATGATCTTGTCAAATAGCTGAATACTTGATGCTTCGCCAAGGCTATCAAGAGTGTTTTTATTGTGACACCAACACTGGATGGGTTTCCGCCAGGCACCATCCTGTTATTTAACCCATAACTGGAGGGAAGAGACGGATTAATACATTTCCCAAGGGTACCAGTGCTTAAGTGAATGCAGGGTACTCAACTGGAATTCGAACTCGGCTCACCGATTTTTCTTTCCAACCCGACATACACTGCACCACAACGTACATCCGTCACTGAACGCTTACAGCAACTGGGCTGTCCCAAGCGGTTACCCATCTAAGTACTGACCAGGCTCACGTTGCTTAACTACGGCGATCGAACGAGAACCGGTGTATTCAACGTGATATGCCGTAAGGAAGGATAGAAGGGAAGAGAGACAAAGGAAAACAAAGCATGACATGCTGATGGAATTAAGAATATGATTGATGAAGCAAAGATTGGTTGGGATAATATGAAAAGTTGGATGACGAGCTACAAATAATCAGCTGATGTGGAAGACATGATTGATGAAGCGAAAATTGAGTGGGATAATATGAAAAGTTTTATGACGAGCTACAAATGATAAGCTAGTGTGGAAGACATGATTGATGAAGCGAAGATTGAGTGGGATAATATGAAAAGTTGTATGACGAGCTACAAATGATAAGCTGATGTGGAAGACATGATTGATGAAGCGATGATTGAGTCGGATAATATGAAAAGTTGTATGACGAGCTACAAATGATAAGCTGATGTAGAAGACATAATTGATGAAGCGAAGATTGAGTGGGATAATATGAAAAGTTGTATGACGAGTTACAAATGATCAGCTGATGTGGAAGACATGATTGATGAAGCGACGATTGAGTGGGATAATATGAAAAGTTGTATGACGAGCTACAAATGATGAGCTGATGTGGAAGACATGTTTGATGAAGCGAAGATTGAGTGGGAAAATATGAAAAGTTGTCTGACGAGCTACAAATGATGAGCTGATGTGGAAGACATGATTGATGAAGCGAAGATTGAGTGGGAAAATATGAAAAGTTGTCTGACGAGCTACAAATGATAAGCTGATGTGGAGGACATGATTGATGAAGCGAAGATTGAGTGGGATAATATGAAAAGTTGTATGACGAGCTACAAATGATCAGCTGATGTGGAAGACATGATTGATGAAGCGACGATTGAGTGGGATAATATGAAAAGTTGTATGACGAGCTAAAAATGATCAGCTGATGAGGAAGACATGATTGATGAAGCGAAAATTGAGTGGGAAAATATGAAAAGTTGTCTGACGAGCTACAAATGATCAGCTGATGTGGAAGACATGATTGATGAAGCGACGATTGAATGGGATAATATGAAAAGTTGTATGACGAGCTACAAATGATGAGCTGATGTGGAGGACATAATTGATGAAGCGAAGATTGAGTGGGAAAATATGAAAAGTTGTCTGACGAGCTACAAATGATAAGCTGATGTGGAGGAGATGATTGATGAAGCGAAGATTGAGTGGGATAATATGAAAAGTTGTATGACGAGCTACAAATGATCAGCTGATGTGGAAGACATGATTGATGAAGCGACGATTGAGTGGGATAATATGAAAAGTTGTATGACGAGCTACAAATGATGAGCTGATGTGGAAGACATGATTGATGAAATGACGATTGAGTGGGATAATATGAAAAGTTGTATGACGAGCTACAAATGATGAGCTGATGTGGAAGACATGATTGATGAAGCGAAGATTGAGTGGGATAATATGAAAAGTTGTATGACGAGCTACAAATGATGAGCTGATGTGGAAGACATGATTGATGAAGCGATGATTGAGTGGGATAATATGAAAAGTTGTATAACGAGCTGCAAATGACGAGCTGATGTGGAAGACATGATTGATGAAGCGACGAGTGGGATAATATGAAAAGTTGTATGACGAGCTACAAATGATGAGCTGAAGTGGAAGACATGATTGATGAAGCGAAGATTAAGTGGGATAATATGAAAAGTTTTATGACGAGATACAAATGATGAGCTGATGTGGAAGACATGATTGATGAAGCGACGATTGAGTGGGATAATATGAAAAGTTGTATGACGAGCTACAAATGATGAGCTGATGTGGAAGACATGATTGATGAAGCGAAAATTGAGTGGGATAATATGAAAAGTTTTATGACGAGCTACAAATGATGAGCTGATGTGGAAGACATGATTGATGAAGCGAAGATTGAGTGGGATAATATGAAAAGTTGTATGACGAGCTACAAATGATGAGCTGATGTGGAAGACATGATTGATGAAGCGAAAATTGAGTGGGATAATATGAAAAGTTGTATGACGAGCTACAAATGATAAGCTGATGTGGAAGACATGATTGATGAAGCGACGATTGAGTGGGATAATATGAAAAGTTGTATGACGTGCTACAAATGATGAGCTTATGTGGAAGACATGATTGATGAAGCGACGATTGTGTGGGATAATATGAAAAGTTGTATGACGAGCTACAAATGAGAAGCTGATGTGGAAGACATGATTGATGAAACGTCGATTGAATGGGATAATATGAAAAGTTGTATGACGAGCTACAAATGATGAGCTGATGTGGAAGACATGATTGATGAAGCGACGATTGAGTGGGATAATATGAAAAGTTGTATGACGCGCTACAAATGATAAGCTAATGTGGAAGACATGATTGATGAAGCGACGATTGAGTGGGATAATATGAAAAGTTGTATGACGAGCTACAAATGATGAGCTGATGTGGAAGACATGATTGATGAAGCGACGATTGAGTGGGATAATATGAAAAGTTGTATGACGAGCTACAAATGATCAGCTGATGTGGAAGACATGAGTGACGAAGCGAAGATTGAGTGGGATAATATGAAAAGTTGTATGACGAGCTACAAATGATGAGCTGATGTGGAAGACAAGATTGAAGAAGCGACGATTGAGTGTGATAATATGAAAAGTTGTATGACGAGCTACAAATGATGAGCTGATGTGGAAGACATGATTGATGAAGCGAAGATTGAGTGGGATAATATGAAAAGTTGTATGACGAGCTACAAATGATGAGCTGATGTGGAAGACATGATTGATGAAGCGACGATTGAGTGGGATAATATGAAAAGTTGTATGACCAGCTACAAATGATGAGCTGATGTGGAAGACATGATTGATGAAGCGACGATTAAATGGGATAATATGAAAAGTTGTATGACGAGCTACAAATGATGAGCAGATGTGGAAGACATGATTAATGAAGCGAAGATTGAGTGGGATAATATGAAAAGTTGTATGACGAGCTACAAATGATGAGCTGATGTGGAAGACATGATTGATGATGCGAAAATTGAGTGGGATAATATGAAAAGTTGTATGACGAGGTACAAATGATGAGCTGATGTGGAAGACATGATTGACGAAGCGAAGATTGAGTGGGATAATATGAAAAGTTGTATGACGAGATACAAATGATCAGCTGATGTGGAAGACATGATTGACGAAGCGAAGATTGAGTGGGATAATACGAAAAGTTGTATGACGAGCTAAAAATCATGAGCTGATGTGGAAGACATGATTGATGAAGCGACGATTGTGTGGGATAATATGAAAAGTTGTATGACGAGCTACAAATGATGAGCTGATGTGGAAGACATGATTGCTGAAGCGACGATTGAATGGGATAATATGAAAAGTTGTATGACGAGCTACAAATGATGAGCTGATGTGGAAGACATGATTGATGAAGCGACGATTGAATGGGATAATATGAAAAGTTGTATGACGAGCTACAAATGATTAGCTGATGTGGAAGACATGATTGATGAAGCGACGATTGAATGGGATAATATGAAAAGTTGTATGACGAGCTACAAATGATGAGCTGATGGGGAAGACATGATTGATAAAGCGATGATTGAATGGGATAATATGAAAAGTTGTATGACGAGCTACAAATGATCAGCAGATGTGGAAGACATGATTGATGAAGCGAAGATTGAGTGGGATAATATGAAAAGTTGTATGACGAGCTACAAATGATGAGCTGATGTGGAAGACATGATTGATGAAGCGATGATTGAGTGGGATAATATGAAAAGTTGTATGACGAGCTACAAATGATGAGCTGATGTGGAAGACATGATTGATGAAGCGACGATTGAGTGGGATAATATGAAAAGTTGTATGACGAGCTACAAATGATGAGCTGATGTGGAAGACATGATTGATGAAGCGAAGATTGAGTGGGATAATATGAAAAGTTGTATGACGAGCTACAAATGATGAGCTGATGTGGAAGACATGATTGATGAAGCGATGATTGAGTGGGATAATATGAAAAGTTGTATGACGAGCTACAAATGTAAGCTGATGTGGAAGACATCATTGATGAAGCGAAGATTGAGTGGGATAATATGAAAAGTTGTATCCCGAGCTACAAATGATGAGCTGATGTGGAAGACATGATTGATGAAGCGACGATTGAGTGGGATAATATGAAAAGTTGTATGACCAGCTACAAATGAGAAGCTGATGTGGAAGACATGATTGATGAAGCGACGATTAAATGGGATAATATGAAAAGTTGTATGACGAGCTACAAATGATGAGCTGATGTGGAAGACATGATTGATGAAGCGACGATTGAATGGGATAATATGAAAAGTTGTATGACGAGCTACAAATGATTAGCTGATGTGGAAGACATGATTGATGAAGCGACGATTGAATGGGATAATATGAAAAGTTGTATGACGAGCTACAAATGATGAGCTGATGGGGAAGACATGATTGATAAAGCGATGATTGAATGGGATAATATGAAAAGTTGTATGACGAGCTACAAATGATCAGCAGATGTGGAAGACATGATTGATGAAGCGAAGATTGAGTGGGATAATATGAAAAGTTGTATGACGAGCTACAAATGATGAGCTGATGTGGAAGACATGATTGATGAAGCGATGATTGAGTGGGATAATATGAAAAGTTGTATGACGAGCTACAAATGATGAGCTGATGTGGAAGACATGATTGATGAAGCGACGATTGAGTGGGATAATATGAAAAGTTGTATGACGAGCTACAAATGATGAGCTGATGTGGAAGACATGATTGATGAAGCGAAGATTGAGTGGGATAATATGAAAAGTTGTATGACGAGCTACAAATGATGAGCTGATGTGGAAGACATGATTGATGAAGCGATGATTGAGTGGGATAATATGAAAAGTTGTATGACGAGCTACAAATGTAAGCTGATGTGGAAGACATCATTGATGAAGCGAAGATTGAGTGGGATAATATGAAAAGTTGTATGACGAGCTACAAATGATAAGGTGATGTGGAAGACATGATTGATGAAGCGAAGATTGAGTGGGATAATATGAAAAGTTGTATGACGAGATACAAATGATGAGCTGATGTGGAAGACATGATTGACGAAGCGAAGATTGAGTGGGATAATATGAAAAGTTGTATGACGAGATACAAATGATCAGCTGATGTGGAAGACAGGATTGACGAAGCGAAGATTGAGTGGGATAATATGAAAAGTTGTATGACGAGCTAAAAATCATGAGCTGATGTGGAAGACATGATTGCTGAAGCGAAGATTGTGTGGGATAATATGAAAAGTTGTATGACCAGCTACAAATGATGAGCTGATGTGGAAGACATGATTGATGAAGCGACGATTGAATGAGATAATATGAAAAGTTGTATGACGAGCTACAAATGATGAGCTGATGTGGAAGACATGATTGCTGAAGCGACGATTGAATGGGATAATATGAAAGTTGTATGACGAGCTACAAATGATGAGCTGATGTGGAAGACATGATTGATGAAGCGACGATTGAATGGGATAATATGAAAAGTTGTATGACGAGCTACAAATGATGAGCTGATGTGGAAGACAGGATTGATG
This sequence comes from Ascarosepion bandense, assembly GCA_037127315.1. Lineage (NCBI taxonomy): Eukaryota > Metazoa > Mollusca > Cephalopoda > Sepiida > Sepiidae > Ascarosepion > Ascarosepion bandense. Next base: position 843,741 of record JBBBDQ010000863.1, read on the forward strand.
AAGCGACGATTGAATGAGATAATATGAAAAGTTGTATGACGAGCTACAAATGATGAGCTGATGTGGAAGACATGATTGCTGAAGCGACGATTGAATGGGATAATATGAAAAGTTGTATGACGAGCTACAAATGATGAGCTGATGTGGAAGACATGATTGATGAAGCGACGATTGAATGGGATAATATGAAAAGTTGTATGACGAGCTACAAATGATGAGCTGATGTGGAAGACATGATTGATGAAGCGACGATTGAATGGGATAATATGAAAAGTTGTATGACGAGCTAGAAATGATGAGCTGATGGGGAAGACATGATTGATGAAGCGATGATTGAATGGGATAATATGAAAAGTTGTATGACGAGCTACAAATGATCAGCAGATGTGGAAGACATGATTGATGAAGCGAAGATTGAGTGGGATAATATGAAAAGTTTTATGACGAGCTACAAATGATGAGCTGATGTGGAAGACATGATTGATGAAGCGATGATTGAGTGGGATAATATGAAAAGTTTTATGACGAGCTACAAATGATGAGCTGATGTGGAAGACATGATTGATGAAGCGACGATTGAATGGGATAATATGAAAAGTTGTATGACGAGCTACAAATGGTGAGCTGATGGGGAAGACATGAATGATAAAGCGATGATTGAATGGGATAATATGAAAAGTTGTATGACGAGCTACAAATGATCAGCAGATGTGGAAGACATGATTGATGAAGCGAAGATTGAGTGGGATAATATGAAAAGTTGTATGACGAGTTACAAATGATGAGCTGATGTGGAAGACATGATTGATGAAGCGATGATTGAGTGGGATAATATGAAAAGTTGTATGACGAGCTACAAATGATGAGCTGATGTGGAAGACATGATTGATGAAGTGACGATTGAGTGGGATAATATGAAAAGTTGTATGACGAGCTACAAATGATGAGCTGATGTGGAAGACATGATTGATGAAGCGAAGATTGAGTGGGATAATATGAAAAGTTGTATGACGAGCTACAAATGATGAGCTGATGTGGAAGACATGATTGATGAAGCGATGATTGAGTGGGATAATATGAAAAGTTGTATGACGAGCTACAAATGATGAGCTGATGTGGAAGACATGATTGATGAAGCGACGATTGAGTGGGATAATATGAAAAGTTGTATGACGAGCTACAAATGATGAGCTGATGTGGAAGACATGATTGATGAAGCGAAGATTGAGTGGGATAATATGAAAAGTTTTATGACGAGCTACAAATGATGAGCTGATGTGGAAGACATGATTGATGAAGCGACGATTGAGTGGGATAATATGAAAAGTTGTATGACGAGCTACAAATGATGAGCTGATGTGGAAGACATGATTGATGAAGCGAAAATTGAGTGGGATAATATGAAAAGTTTTATGACGAGCTACAAATGATGAGCTGATGTGGAAGACATGATTGATGAAGCGAAGATTGAGTGGGATAATATGAAAAGTTGTATGACGAGCTACAAATGATGAGCTGATATGGAAGACATGATTGATGAAGCGAAAATTGAGTGGGATAATATGAAAAGTTGTATGACGAGCTACAAATGATAAGCTGATGTGGAAGACATGATTGATGAAGCGAAGATTGAGTGGGATAATATGAAAAGTTGTATGACGTGCTACAAATGATGAGCTTATGTGGAAGACATGATTGATGAAGCGACGATTGTGTGGGATAATATGAAAAGTTGTATGACGAGCTACAAATGAGAAGCTGATGTGGAAGACATGATTGATGAAACGTCGATTGAATGGGATAATATGAAAAGTTGTATGACGAGCTACAAATGATGAGCTGATGTGGAAGACATGATTGATGAAGCGACGATTGAGTGGGATAATATGAAAAGTTGTATGACGCGCTACAAATGATAAGCTAATGTGGAAGACATGATTGATGAAGCGACGATTGAGTGGGATAATATGAAAAGTTGTATGACGAGCTACAAATGATGAGCTGATGTGGAAGACATGATTGATGAAGCGAAGATTGAGTGGGATAATATGAAAAGTTGTATGACGAGCTATAAATGATCAGCTGATGTGGAAGACATGATTGACGATGCGAAGATTGAGTGGGATAATATGAAAAGTTGTATGACGAGCTACAAATGATGAGCTGATGTGGAAGACAAGATTGAAGAAGCGACGATTGAGTGTGATAATATGAAAAGTTGTATGACGAGCTACAAATGATGAGCTGATGTGGAAGACATGATTGATGAAGCGAAGATTGAGTGGGATAATATGAAAAGTTGTATGACGAGCTCCAAATGATGAGCTGATGTGGAAGACATGATTGATGAAGCGACGATTGAGTGGGATAATATGAAAAGTTGTATGACCAGCTACAAATGATGAGCTGATGTGGAAGACATGATTGATGAAGCGACGATTAAATGGGATAATATGAAAAGTTGTATGACGAGCTACAAATGATGAGCAGATGTGGAAGACATGATTAATGAAGCGAAGATTGAGTGGGATAATATGAAAAGTTGTATGACGAGCTACAAATGATGAGCTGATGTGGAAGACATGATTGATGATGCGAAAATTGAGTGGGATAATATGAAAATTTGTATGACGAGCTACAAATGATGAGCTGATGTGGAAGACATGATTGATGAAGCGAAGATTGAGTGGGATAATATGAAAAGTTGTATGACGTGCTACAAATGATGAGCTTATGTGGAAGACATGATTGATGAAGCGACGATTGTGTGGGATAATATGAAAAGTTGTATGACGAGCTACAAATGATGAGCTGATGTGGAAGACATGATTGATGAAGCGACGATTGAGTGGGATAATATGAAAAGTTTATGACGAGCTAAAAATGTAAGCTGATGTGGAAGACATCATTGATGAAGCGAAGATTGAGTGGGATAATATGTAAAGTTGTATGACGAGCTACAAATGATCAGCTGATGTGGAAGACATGATTGACGAAGGGAAGATTGAGTGGGATAATATGAAAAGTTGTATGACGAGCTACAAATGATGAGCTGATGTGGAAGACATGATTGATGAAGCGAAGATTGAGTGGGATAATATGAAAAGTTGTATGACGAGCTACAAATGTAAGCTGATGTGGAAGACATTATTGATGAAGCGAAGATTGAGTGGGATAATATGAAAAGTTGTATGACGAGCTACAAATGATAAGGTGATGTGGAAGACATGATTGATGAAGCGAAGATTGAGTGGGATAATATGACAAGTTGTATGACGAGATACAAATGATGAGCTGATGTGGAAGACATGATTGACGAAGCGAAGATTGAGTGGGATAATATGAAAAGTTGTATGACGTGATATAAATGATCAGCTTATGTGGAAGACATGATTGACGAAGCGAAGATTGAGTGGGATAATATGAAAAGTTGTATGACGAGCTAAAAATCATGAGCTGATGTGGAAGACATGATTGATGAAGCGACGATTGAGTGGGATAATATGAAAAGTTGTATGACGAGCTACAAATGATCAGCTGATGTGGAAGACAAGATTGATGAAGCGAAGATTGAGTGGGATAATATGAAAAGTTGTATGACGAGCTACAAATGATCAGCTGATGTGGAAGACATGATTGATGAAGCGAAAATTGAGTGGGATAATATGAAAAGTTGTATGACGAGCTACAAATGATGAGCTGATATGGAAGACATGATTGCTGAAGCGACGATTGTGTGGGATAATATGAAAAGTTGTATGACCAGCTACAAATGATGAGCTGATGTGGAAGACATGATTGATGAAGCGACGATTGAATGAGATAATATGAAAAGTTGTATGACGAGCTACAAATGATGAGCTGATGTGGAAGACATGATTGCTGAAGCGACGATTGAATGGGATAATATGAAAAGTTGTATGACGAGCTACAAATGATGAGCTGATGTGGAAGACATGATTGATGAAGCGATGATTGAGTGGGATAATATGAAAAGTTGTATGACGAGCTACAAATGATGAGCTGATGTGGAAGACATGATTGATGAAGCGACGATTGAGTGGGATAATATGAAAAGTTGTATGACGAGCTACAAATGATGAGCTGATGTGGAAGACATGATTGATGAAGCGAAGATTGAGTGGGATAATATGAAAAGTTGTATGACGAGCTACAAATGATGAGCTGATGTGGAAGACATGATTGATGAAGCGACGATTGAGTGGGATAATATGAAAAGTTGTATGACGAGCTACAAATGATGAGCTGATGTGGAAGACATGATTGATGAAGCGAAGATTGAGTGGGATAATATGAAAAGTTTTATGACGAGCTACAAATGATGAGCTGATGTGGAAGACATGATTGATGAAGCGACGATTGAGTGGGATAATATGAAAAGTTGTATGACGAGCTACAGATGATGAGCTGATGTGGAAGACATGATTGATGAAGCGAAAATTGAGTGGGATAATATGAAAAGTTTTATGACGAGCTACAAATGATGAGCTGATGTGGAAGACATGATTGATGAAGCGAAGATTGAGTGGGATAATATGAAAAGTTGTATGACGAGCTACAAATGATGAGCTGATGTGGAAGACATGATTGATGAAGCGAAAATTGAGTGGGATAATATGAAAAGTTGTATGACGAGCTACAAATGATAAGCTGATGTGGAAGACATGATTGATGAAGCGAAGATTGAGTGGGATAATATGAAAAATTGTATGACGTGCTACAAATGATGAGCTTCTGTGGAAGACATGATTGATGAAGCGACGATTGTGTGGGATAATATGAAAAGTTGTATGACGAGCTACAAATGAGAAGCTGATGTGGAAGACATGATTGATGAAACGTCGATTGAATGGGATAATATGAAAAGTTGTATGACGAGCTACAAATGATAAGCTGATGTGGAAGACATGATTGATGAAGCGAAGATTGAGTGGGATAATATGAAAAGTTGTATGACGTGCTACAAATGATGAGCTTATGTGGAAGACATGATTGATGAAGCGACGATTGTGTGGGATAATATGAAAAGTTGTATGACGAGCTACAAATGAGAAGCTGATGTGGAAGACATGATTGATGAAACGTCGATTGAATGGGATAATATGAAAAGTTGTATGACGAGCTACAAATGATGAGCTGATGTGGAAGACATGATTGATGAAGCGACGATTGAGTGGGATAATATGAAAAGTTGTATGACGCGCTACAAATGATAAGCTAATGTGGAAGACATGATTGATGAAGCGACGATTGAGTGGGATAATATGAAAAGTTGTATGACGAGCTACAAATGATGAGCTGATGTGGAAGACATGATTGATGAAGCGACGATTGAGTGGGATAATATGAAAAGTTGTATGACGAGCTAAAAATGATCAGCTGATGTGGAAGACATGATTGACGAAGCGAAGATTGAGTGGGATAATATGAAAAGTTGTATGACGAGCTACAAATGATGAGCTGATGTGGAAGACAAGATTGAAAAAGCGACGATTGAGTGTGATAATATGAAAAGTTGTATGACGAGCTACAAATGATGAGCTGATGTGGAAGACATGATTGATGAAGCGAAGATTGAGTGGGATAATATGGAAAGTTGTATGACGAGCTACAAATGATGAGCTGATGTGGAAGACATGATTGATGAAGCGACGATTGAGTGGGATAATATGAAAAGTTGTATGACCAGCTACAAATGATGAGCTGATGTGGAAGACATGATTGATGAAGCGACGATTAAATGGGATAATATGAAAAGTTGTATGACGAGCTACAAATGATGAGCAGATGTGGAAGACATGATTAATGAAGCGAAGATTGAGTGGGATAATATGAAAATTTGTATGACGAGCTACAAATGATGAGCTGATGTGGAAGACATGATTGATGAAGCGAAGATTGAGTGGGATAATATGAAAAGTTGTATGACGTGCTACAAATGATGAGCTTATGTGGAAGACATGATTGATGAAGCGACGATTGTGTGTGATAATATGAAAAGTTGTATGACGAGCTACAAATGATGAGCTGATGTGGAAGACATGATTGATGAAGCGACGATTGAGTGGGATAATATGAAAAGTTTATGACGAGCTAAAAATGTAAGCTGATGTGGAAGACATCATTGATGAAGCGAAGATTGAGTGGGATAATATGAAAAGTTGTATGACGAGCGACAAATGATCAGCTGATGTGGAAGACATGATTGACGAAGGGAAGATTGAGTGGGATAATATGAAAAGTTGTATGACGAGCTACAAATGATGAGCTGATGTGGAAGACATGATTGATGAAGCGACGATTGAGTGGGATAATATGAAAAGTTGTATGACGAGCTACAAATGTAAGCTGATGTGGAAGACATCATTGATGAAGCGAAGATTGAGTGGGATAATATGAAAAGTTGTATGACGAGCTACAAATGATAAGGTGATGTGGAAGACATGATTGATGAAGCGAAGATTGAGTGGGATAATATGAAAAGTTGTATGACGAGATACAAATGATGAGCTGATGTGGAAGACATGATTGACGAAGCGAAGATTGAGTGGGATAATATGAAAAGTTGTATGACGAGATACAAATGATCAGCTGATGTGGAAGACATGATTGACGAAGCGAAGATTGAGTGGGATAATATGAAAAGTTGTATGACGAGCTAAAATCATGAGCTGATGTGGAAGACATGATTGATGAAGCGACGATTGAGTGGGATAATATGAAAAGTTGTATGACGAGCTACAAATGATCAGCTGATGTGGAAGACAAGATTGATGAAGCGAAGATTGAGTGGGATCATATGAAAAGTTGTATGACGAGCTACCAATGATCAGCTGATGTGGAAGACATGATTGATGAAGCGAAAATTGAGTGGGATAATATGAAAAGTTGTATGACGAGCTACAAATGATGAGCTGATATGGAAGACATGATTGCTGAAGCGACGATTGTGTGGGATAATATGAAAAGTTGTATGACCAGCTACAAATGATGAGCTGATGTGGAAGACATGATTGATGAAGCGACGATTGAATGAGATAATATGAAAAGTTGTATGACGAGCTACAAATGATGAGCTGATGTGGAAGACATGATTGCTGAAGCGACGATTGAATGGGATAATATGAAAAGTTGTATGACGAGCTACAAATGATGAGCTGATGTGGAAGACATGATTGATGAAGCGACGATTGAATGGGATAATATGAAAAGTTGTATGACGAGCTACAAATGATGAGCTGATGTGGAAGACATGATTGATGAAGCGACGATTGAATGGGATAATATGAAAAGTTGTATGACGAGCTACAAATGATGAGCTGATGGGGAAGACATGATTGATGAAGCGATGATTGAATGGGATAATATGAAAAGTTGTATGACGAGCTACAAATGATCAGCAGATGTGGAAGACATGATTGATGAAGCGAAGATTGAGTGGGATAATATGAAAAGTTGTATGACGAGCTACAAATGATGAGCTGATGTGGAAGACATGATTGATGAAGCGACGATTGAGTGGGATAATATGAAAAGTTGTATGACGAGCTACAAATGATGAGCTGATGTGGAAGACATGATTGATGAAGCGACGATTGAGTGGGATAATATGAAAAGTTGTATGACGAGCTACAAATGATGAGCTGATGTGGAAGACATGATTGATGAAGCGAAGATTGAGTGGGATAATATGAAAAGTTGTATGACGGGCTACAAATGATGAGCTGATGTGGAAGACATGATTGATGAAGCGATGATTGAGTGGGATAATATGAAAAGTTGTATGACGAGCTACAAATGATGAGCTGATGTGGAAGACATGATTGATGAAGCGACGATTGAGTGGGATAATATGAAAAGTTGTATGACGAGCTACAAATGATGAGCTGATGTGGAAGACATGATTGATGAAGCGAAGATTGAGTGGGATAATATGAAATGTTTTATGACGAGCTACAAATGATGAGCTGATGTGGAAGACATGATTGATGAAGCGACGATTGAGTGGGATAATATGAAAAGTTGTATGACGAGCTACAGATGATGAGCTGATGTGGAAGACATGATTGATGAAGCGAAAATTGAGTGGGATAATATGAAAAGTTTTATGACGAGCTACAAATGATGAGCTGATGTGGAAGACATGATTGATGAAGCGAAGATTGAGTGGGATAATATGAAAAGTTGTATGACGAGCTACAAATGATGAGCTGATGTGGAAGACATGATTGATGACGCGAAAATTGAGTGGGATAATATGAAAAGTTGTATGACGAGCTACAAATGATAAGCTGATGTGGAAGACATGATTGATGAAGCGAAGATTGAGTGGGATAATATGAAAAATTGTATGACGTGCTACAAATGATGAGCTTATGTGGAAGACATGATTGATGAAGCGACAATTGTGTGGGATAATATGAAAAGTTGTATGACGAGCTACAAATGAGAAGCTGATGTGGAAGACATGATTGATGAAACGTCGATTGAATGGGATAATATGAAAAGTTGTATGACGAGCTACAAATGATGAGCTGATGTGGAAGACATGATTGATGAAGCGACGATTGAGTGGGATAATATGAAAAGTTGTATGACGCGCTACAAATGATAAGCTAATGTGAAGACATGATTGATGAAGCGACGATTGAGTGGGATAATATGAAAAGTTGTATGACGAGCTACAAATGATGAGCTGATGTGGAAGACATGATTGATGAAGCGACGATTGAGTGGGATAATATGAAAAGTTGTATGACGAGCTACAAATGATGAGCTGATGTGGAAGACATGATTGATGAAGCGACGATTGAGTGGGATAATATGAAAAGTTGTATGACGAGCTACAAATGATGAGCTGATGTGGAAGACATGATTGATGAAGCGAAGATTGAGTGGGATAATATGAAAAGTTGTATGACGGGCTACAAATGATGAGCTGATGTGGAAGACATGATTGATGAAGCGATGATTGAGTGGGATAATATGAAAAGTTGTATGACGAGCTACAAATGATGAGCTGATGTGGAAGACATGATTGATGAAGCGACGATTGAGTGGGATAATATGAAAAGTTGTATGACGAGCTACAAATGATGAGCTGATGTGGAAGACATGATTGATGAAGCGAAGATTGAGTGGGATAATATGAAAAGTTTTATGACGAGCTACAAATGATGAGCTGATGTGGAAGACATGATTGATGAAGCGACGATTGAGTGGGATAATATGAAAAGTTGTATGACGAGCTACAGATGATGAGCTGATGTGGAAGACATGATTGATGAAGCGAAAATTGAGTGGGATAATATGAAAAGTTTTATGACGAGCTACAAATGATGAACTGATGTGGAAGACATGATTGATGAAGCGAAGATTGAGTGGGATAATATGAAAATTTGTATGACGAGCTACAAATGATGAGCTGATGTGGAAGACATGATTGATGAAGCGAAAATTGAGTGGGATAATATGAAAAGTTGTATGACGAGCTACAAATGATAAGCTGATGTGGAAGACATGATTGATGAAGCGAAGATTGAGTGGGATAATATGAAAAATTGTATGACGTGCTACAAATGATGAGCTTATGTGGAAGACATGATTGATGAAGCGACGATTGTGTGGGATAATATGAAAAGTTGTATGAGGAGCTACAAATGAGAAGCTGATGTGGAAGAAATGATTGATGAAGCGACGATTGAGTGGGATAATATGAAAAGTTGTATGACGCGCTAAAAATGATAAGCTAATGTGAAGACATGATTGATGAAGCGACGATTGAGTGGGATAATATGAAAAGTTGTATGACGAGCTACAAATGATGAGCTGATGTGGAAGACATGATTGATGAAGCGACGATTGAGTGTGATAATATGAAAAGTTGTATGACGAGCTACAAATGATGAGCTGATGTGGAAGACATGATTGATGAAGCGAAGATTGAGTGGGATAATATGAAAAGTTGTATGACGAGCTACAAATGATGAGCTGATGTGGAAGACATGATTGATGAAGCGACGATTGAGTGGGATAATATGAAAAGTTGTATGACCAGCTACAAATGATGTGCTGATGTGGAAGACATGATTGATGAAGCGACGATTAAATGGGATAATATGAAAAGTTGTATGACGAGCTACAAATGATGAGCTGATGTGGAAGACATGATTGATGAAGCGAAGATTGAGTGGGATAATATGAAAAGTTGTATGACGAGCTACAAATGATGAGCTGATGTGGAAGACATGATTGATGAAGCGACGATTGAGTGGGATAATATTAAAAGTTGTATGACGAGCTACAAATGATCAGCTGATGTGGAAGTCATGATTGATGAAGCGAAGATTGAGTGGGATAATATGAAAAGTTGTATGACGAGCTACAAATGATGAGCTGATGTGGAAGACATGATTGATGAAGCGAAAATTGAGTGGGATAATATGAAAAGTTGTATGACGAGCTACAAATGATAAGCTGATGTGGAAGACATGATTGATGAAGCGAAGATTGAGTGGGATAATATGAAAAGTTGTATGACGTGCTACAACTGATGAGCTTATGTGGAAGACATGATTGATGAAGCGACGATTGTGTGGGATAATATGAAAAGTTGTATGACGAGCTACAAATGAGAAGCTGATGTGGAAGACATGATTGATGTAGCGACGATTGAGTGGGATAATATGAAAAGTTGTATGACGAGCTACAAATGATAAGCTAATGTGGAAGACATGATTGATGAAGCGACGATTGAGTGGGATAATATGAAAAGTTGTATGACGAGCTACAAATGATGAGCTGATGTGGAAGACATGATTGATGAAGCGACGATTGAGTGGGATAATATGAAAAGTTGTATGACTAGCTACAAATGATGAGCTGATGTGGAAGACATGATTGACGAAGCGAAGATTGAGTGGGATAATATGAAAAGTTGTATGACGAGCTACAAATGATGAGCTGATGTGGAAGACAAGATTGAAGAAGCGACGATTGAGTGGGATAATATGAAAAGTTGTATGACGAGCTACAAATGATGAGCTGATATGGAAGACATGATTGATGAAGCGAAGATTGAGTGGGATAATATGAAAAGTTGTATCCCGAGCTACAAATGATGAGCTGATGTGGAAGACATGATTGATGAAGCGACGATTGAGTGGGATAATATGAAAAGTTGTATGACCAGCTACAAATGAGAAGCTGATGTGGAAGACATGATTGATGAAGCGACGATTAAATGGGATAATATGAAAAGTTGTATGACGAGCTACAAATGATGAGCTGATGTGGAAGACATGATTGATGAAGCGAAGATTGAGAGGGATAATATGAAAAGTTGTATGACGAGCTACAAATGATAAGCTGATGTGGAAGACATGATTGATGAAGCGAAGATTGAGTGGGATAACATGAAAAGTTGTATGACGAGCTACAAATGATAAGCTGATGTGGAAGTCATGATTGATGAAGCGACGATTGAGTGGGATAATATGAAAAGTTGTATGACGAGCTACAAATGATAAGCTGATGTGGAAGACATGATTGATGAAGCGACGATTGAGTGGGATAATATGAAAAGTTGTATGACGAGCTACAAATGATGAGCTGATGTGGAAGACATGATTGATGAAGCGACGATTGAGTGGGATAATATGAAAAGTTTTATGACGAGCTACAAATGATCAGCTGATATGGAAGACATGATTGATGAAGCAACGATTGAGTGGGATAATATGAAAAGTTGTATGACGAGCTACAAATGATGAGCTGATGTGGAAGACATGTTTGATGAAGCGACGATTGAGAGGGATAATATGAAAAGTTGTATGACGAGCTACGAATGATAAGCTGATGTGGCAGACATGATTGATGAAGCGACGATTGAGTGGGATAATATGAAAAGTTGTATGACGAGCTACAAATGATGAGCTGATGTGGAAGACATGATTGATGAAGCGACGATTGAGTGGGATAATATGAAAAGTTGTATGACGAGCTACAAATGATGAGCTGATGTGGAATACATGGTTGATGAAGCGGAGATTGAGTGGGATAATATGAAAAGTTGTATGACGAGCTACAAATGATGAGCTGATGTGGAAGACATGATTGATGAAGCGACGCTTGAGTGGGATAATATGAAAAGTTGTATGACGAGCTACAAATGATAAGCTGATGTGGAAGTCATGATTGATGAAGCGACGATTGAGTGGGATAATATGAAAAGTTGTATGACGAGCTAGAAATGATGAGCTGATGTTTAAGACAGGATTGATAAAGCGACGATTCAGTGGGATAATATGAAATGTTATATGACGAGCTACAACTGATAAGCTGGTGTGGAAGACATGATTGATGAAGCGAAGATTGAGTGGGATAATATGAAAAGTTGTATGACGAGCTACAAATGATAAGGTGATGTGGAAGACATGATTGATGAAGCGAAGATTGAGTGGGATAATATGAAAAGTTGTATGACGAGCTACAAATGATAAGCTGATGTGGAAGAAATGATTGATGAAGCGACGATTGAGTGGGATAATATGAAAAGTTGTATGACGAGCTACAAATGATGAGCTGAAGTGGAAGACATGACTGACGAAGGGACGATTGAATGGGATAATATGAAAAGTTGCTTGACGAGCTACAAATGATCAGCTGATGTGGAAGACATGATTGATGAAGCGAAGATTGAGTGGGATAATATGAAAAGTTGTATGACGAGCTACAAATGATGAGCTGATGTGGACGACATTTTTGATGAAGCGACGATTGAGTGGGATAATATGAAAAGTTTATGACGAGCTACAAATGATAAGCTGATGTGGAAGACATGATTGATGAAGCGACGATTGAGTGGGATAATCTGAAAAGTTGTATGACGAGCTACAAATGATAAGCTGATGTGGAAGACATGATTGATGAAGCGTCGATTGAGTGGGATAATCTGAAAAGTTGTATGACGAGCTACAAATGATGAGCTGATGTGGAAGACATGATTGATGAAGCGACAATTGAGTTATAATAATATGAAAAGTTGCATGACGAGCTACAAATGATGAGCTGATGTAGAAGACATGATTGATGAAGTGACGATTGAGTGGGATAATATGAAAAGTTGTATGACGAGCTACAATTGATGAGCTGATGTGGAAGTCATGATTGATGAAGCGAAGATTGAGTGGGATAATATGAAAAGTTGTATGACGAGCTACAAATGATGAGCTGATGTGGAAGACATGATTGATCAAGCGAAGTTTGAGTAAGATAATATGAAAAGTTGTATGACGAGCTACAAATCATAAGCTTGTGTGGAAGACATGATTGATGAAGCGAAGATTGAGTGGGATAATATGAAAGTTGTATGATGAGCTACAAATGTTAAGCTGATGTGGAAGACATGATTGATGAAGCGGATTGAGTGGGTTAATATGAAAAGTTGTATGACGAGCTACAAATGATAATCTGGTGTGGAAGACATGATTGATGAAGCGAAAATTGAGTGGGATAATATGAAAAGTTGTATGACGAGCTACAAATGATGAGCTGATTTGGAAGACATGATTGATGAAGCGAAGATTGAGTGGGATAATATGAAAAGTTGTATGACGAGCTACAAATGATAAGCTGATGTGGAAGACATGATTGATGAAGCGAAGATTGACTGGGATAATATGAAAAGTTGTATGACGAGCTACAAATGATAAGCTGGTGTGGAAGACATGAATGATGAATCGAAGATTGAGTGGGATAATATGAAAAGTTGTATGACGTGCTACAAATGATAAGGTGATGTGGAAGACATGATTGCCTAGGTCGTGAATAGAACAGTACATAAAAGAAGAAGAACCTACCTTGTCTTTTAGTGGCTTTGTTGCCTTCTTGGAGTGAAAATATTACATGTAATGCCAAGGGTTATCTTTTGCTTTTTTTAATTCATGCATTGTTTTGGGTTTTTTGTTTTTTTTTGTTATTGTTCTCTCCCTTTAATAGCTGCTTCTTTTTTCTCATATTTTCTCACACACTGTAAACCCGTGTGTCGCAATAACTTTTTTATTTACTTTGGGTGAAATTATTTTTCATGCCAGGAATATATTAAAGTAATTCTTAACAAGTATGTCTCATGAATTTTTGCGAGGTATAGAATTACTAGAAATCCGATATATGCGTTCCTGTTAAAAATAACTTATAATAATTACATAGCATGGATTTTCTTCATAAACATCGCAGTCTCGGGTAGCCATCAATTTTCCATGTTCAAGAGTAGGACAGTCGCATAAAATCTGTAGATATAATCCAAGATTTAAAAGACAGACACAGTTGTAGATGCTGCCGGCTGCATTGGAATCCGCCTAGTTTTCTTGGCCTCTATGTCATTAGTGAAGGTGGTTTCAGAAATTAACAGCCAAAAAATCAGATCAAGAACAGAGTACTGCTGACATACGTGTAGTCTATCTTCACTGTCCAGCTTCAGCAGAGTTTAAAAGAGCTTACACAACCGTGTGGCAGATGAATTGTTCTCCACATTGCGATGATTATCCCACTGACATTAGGTCACCAGCCTTTCACTACAATATCATTATTACTATAAGAGATTTTCGGACACGTGTCCCTCCTTAATGCCACTAACTCAGACTTTCACATAAAGAACCCGCCATACCGTGCACAGACAGCTTATTCCGAAGAGAAGTTACTTTACCGAAAGGCTCTTTAGAGGATGCTTTTCTGACAAGTACAATCTTGACCTGTTTAAGGGTCATCTGATATCTACTTTACCCGTCCTCAAAATACTATTTTACTTCTAAGTCCCTTATATTTCCAAACGATATTATCTACCTTGGGTGACCCTTGGATCTTGTATTGGGTGGATTATCAGTAAATGAAAAATTACCCATCCGCCAATGAATTGCTGCCATTTTAACGGTGTCTTTTTCCCCGAGGTAGCAGGGTATGTATTCAGAATTTCTTTACAAACAGATGATAGTCAATTTACAACTAAAAATTACTAAACAGAAACATTACAAAAAACAGTAAAAATGTAATTGCAGAAATAAAAATTAATGCCCACGTCAAGGTGATTGCAAAGGCAAAAAGTATAACATATTATATGCGGCGAAAGTACTAATTAAAATAAACACAGGAGAGGAGGAAATATACATCAAAGCCACTGGAAACGAATTTAAAGAAAGACATGATTTACTATCATTCAAATATTAAAGATATAAAAAAAACATGTTATCGAATTATATATGGAAACTAAAAAGAAAGAAAACACAATTAGCAGATAATAAAACAGACAAGTAGAAACAGAGGCAGGAATTGCTATCCGTGTATGGGGGAGAAACTAAAAATCATAAAATTTGAGAACATGGTTAGCTTCATGGACACAAGTGTCGTAAATATTTTGAAATGTCAGCAAAAACACGTAAAAAGAACGAAAAGAGGTCGGGATCATATGACAAGTACTTTCATGGCTTCTGCTCCGATGAGCTTAGATCACTGGTACTGCCTAAGCCCGAATTTACACGAGATACTAGATTAGCAACTAGGTTCCCCCCCTTTTACAGTTAAACAAATAAGATGTAACTATAAATTCTACTCCAACAGCTTCTTTTCTCGCGCTTCCCGCCTGAGGAACTCCCTTCCACAAGTATGCGTTCCCGACAGCTACAACCTCCAGGCGTTTAAATGTAGGGTCAATAGACACCTCCTATCACACTAACTCCCAATTAACCCAACCCTCATTCTCGGTATCCTTACCCGCCTATCACCCACCCTCTGACATTTCCTATATTTAACCATTCTTGGTATCCCTACCCGCCTATAACCCACCCTCTGACATTTCCTATATTTAATCATCCTTTCTCCACTCTATGTAGCCCCCTGCGCTGTAGTGGCAGTGACATGCCTTGCTCGTGGTGAAACGCTTATGAAAAATAAATAAATAAATAAAATAAAATAAACGAGCGACCTTTTTGAATAACTGCCATCTATGTGATTGGTACTAAATAATAATGAAATAAAAATGTTATTTTGCATGATCAATAAGAATAATTACATATATATATATATATATATATATATATATATATATATATATATATAGTTGCAGATTGAACAAAGAACTGAGAAGTGAGAACATCATATTGGTGCTTTCACGAAATGTCGAAGTCCGCATGTCTCTGATCAGTTAAGTGACAAACTTCTCCACATTAATTCTATTAATGTTCTATCTCGATATCGAGCACTTTACGACAAAACAAACCTTCTTGCCAAAATACTTTTTATCAGTAAACCACTGAAAAATCAACAATCTTGACACTAACTTTCATCACAACTCAACACTATATATATATAAGAAAAATTAAGACAGACGCGTTATTTCATGGTAATTCGGTAGTGTGGCCTATTTCAGATGAGCCATCTTCAGCTTCCGTCTTTATTCAACGAAGGATTCTACATGAATGGGATTCACAACGACCTAATCCGGCAAATAAAAATAAAGAACAAAATAAAAACATATAAGATGATAAGAATATAACTGTCGCTCCTCTAAAAAAGAAAATAAAAACAATCCATCCGTTTGTCGAACCCACAGAGATTCCTACATAATCATCGGTCAATTTCGACGAAAGTTCGAGGGAAGCGGGTGGGTCAGACGAGAAAGAGGGAGTGATGATCAAAAGAGCAGAAAGGAAAGAGAGGAGAGAGGGAGAAATAGAGCTTTACATCCTTAATTTAAAGGAACCTCATTATTCTATTTAGATTTATTTGTTTTAACTTGTATTTTTTCTCTTTAAAGATGTACGTCCAGCGATCAGTGTCAGAGAAAGTTTTAAAACTCGTAGATAAACATTTCAGCATTTCTAGTCCCCTTCATAGAATATTTAATAGAAAAACCCTAAAAATCAGCTATTCTTGCACTAGAAATATAAAAAATATTATCAATTCCCTCAATAGGAAAATTTTAGCTAGATATAAAAACCAAACTAATAACCGGAAACCTACTACCACTAATCAAGCCAGCTTCAGAGGAACAACCACCAGCCGAGCGAGCCTCAGCCCCACAACTCCCAACCAAAGCAACCCTGCGGTTGCCAGAAATTCACCAGACATCAATAATACAACTGGACAATGCGATAACACTATAAAATGCAATTGTAGGATTAAAAATGATTGTCCTGTGGGTAGTGAGTGTATGACGGAGGGGGTGGTATATCAGGCCATGATATACCCTAAAGAAAACATAAGTTAATAAAGTTACTACATTGGTATTTCGGCACGGGCCTGGAAACAAGGACTATATAACCACACGCACTCATTTTCCAACTCTGAACTGAAACACCAAACAGCCCTGTCGAAGTATCTCTGGTATTTGAAAGACCATAACCTAACCCCCATAATTAAATGGAGCATAGTTAAAAAATCATACACACCCACAAATTTCAGAGAGTGCTGTAAGTTATGTCTGGATGAGAAAATGACCATTGTGATATATGTTAAAAGGTTTTTTTTGTTTTTTGTTGTTGTTTTTTTTTAATGTATTGGTTACATATTTGTTTTTGCTGCTACTTGAGTGTGTATACATAGGTGTGCGCGTTCGTAGGTGCATATATGAATCTGCGTACGTGGGCATATATGGGTATACGCATGTGTGTATGAAGGAAATTATGCACGCATTTACGTGTGTATATGAGGGGTGGGTGTGCAAAGATAGGTTCCTCTTAGTACTAAATGTATACGGCATTATCATTTTTGTTTAAATCAAAGTGTAAAATTTTACCTCTCTCTCTCTCTCTCTCTCTGCCTCCCTCGAGAGCTTTCTCTTCACTGAAATCTCTTTCTTGTATTAACAATAACTACAAAATTGATTTTTTAGTCAAATTTAAATGAATTTGTTTTTTTAAAACTTTGTTTAAAGCTATAATTTCTGAATAAGTTCCGAAATTATTCTAAACATAAAGGGCTTGGAGTAAAAATTACTCGCAATACTTTTCTGGGAAATAAAATTTTCTGTCGAAAAATATTACAAAAAATACATTTTTGAAGGAAAATTATTACCAGCAATACATTTCTGATGATAATTAATTCCAGCCATACATCACTGTTAAATATTACAGGTAATACATTTTTAAAGAAAAAATATTACGAGCACTATATCTTAAACGAGAAAACCTTAATATTAATACATTTGTAAAAAGGAAAAAAATACAAGTTAAAACAAATAAATCTAAATAGAATAATGAGGTTCATTTAAACTAAAGATGTAAAGCTCTATTTCTCCCTACCTCCTTCCTTTCCTTTCTTTTCTTTTCTCTATCACTCCCTCTTTCTCGTTTGACCCACCCGCTACCCTCGAACTTTCTCTGACACTGATCGCTGGGCGTACATCTTAAAAGAGAAAAAAATACAAGTTAAAACAAATAAATCTAAATAGAATAATGAGGTTCCTTTAAATTAAGGATGTAAAGCTCTATTTCTTCCTCTCTCCTGTCTTTCCTTTCTTCTCTTTTGTTTATCACTCCCTCTTTCTCGTCTGACCCACCCGCCTCCCTCGAACTTTCGTCGACACTGACCGATGTTTATGTAGGAATCTCTGTGGGTTCGACAAACGGATGGATTGTTTTTATTTTCTTTTTTAGAGGAGCGCAGTTATATTCTTATCATCTTATATGTTTTTATTTTGTTCTTTTTTTTATTCGCCGGATTAGGTCGTTGTGAATCCCATTCATGTAGAATCCTTCGTTGAATAAAGACGGAAGCTGAAGATGGCTCATCTGAAATAGGCCACACTACCGAATTACCATGAAATAACGTGTCTGTCTTAATTTTTCTCATATTTGCTCTATATGTATTTATATGCAAATATGTTTAGAGCTCTCGTAGAGAGTTATCCTACCATTATATGTAAATGATACTCCTTTGGATTCTTCTATGTCCACAGGGCATGTTGATATATATATATATATATATATATATATATATATATATATATATATATATATATGTAACTAAGTTGTTGAACTCGTAGGTTTATTTACCTTTTTGTTCATGCATGTACTTTTATAACAACCATTACAGTATATATATATATATATATATATATATATATATATATATATATATATATTGTCGAGTTATGATGAAACTTGTCAAGACTGTTGTATAATGATAATATACATGCTTAAATTCTTGCTCCTTCTACCGAGCGCCCGTAGCTCAGAGGTAGAATCGCTAACTGACCGGTTGGGTTTCAGTTCTGCGTAAATAGCAATCGGCTGTCTAACCGTACTGAAGAGCTGTGATACAGCCAAACAGATCTCTTTGCGGATGACTATTTACGCTCTCACACCCTGATTGAACACTCTGGAAGAATGATAGACTTTGAAAAACAGTAGCTACTCTGGCATCTACGCACCGTTTATTCAGCAATGATTTAGAACACTCTCAGCTATTGAGCGTGTATAATGATAATATACACGCTAAAAAGACTGCCTCCTTCTACTGAGCGCCCGTAGCTCAGAGGTAGAATCGCCGACTGAAGCCAATTCGGTCGGGTTTCAATCCTGCGTAAAAAGCAATCGGCTGTCTAACCGTACTGATGAGTTGTGATACAGCGAAACACATCTTTCTGCAGATTATTATATATATATATATATATAAACGGGATGCGAAATTGCATCAGAATGTCTTACAGCTTTTTCATATATATATATATATATATATATATATATATGAAAAAGCTCAAAGACATCAAAGATATTCTGATGCAATTCCGCATCCCGTTTTCTTCCTGGAAAAACAAAGTGTCAAAGCGAAGGAATTTGTGTCTGTCCTTCTTCACTTCTATAAGTCATTTTGATCGAAACCGTCTCGAATATTGGGGACAGCTGTGCGTAATCTTAAATCAAGTTAACAGCAAGCTGCTACTCTCGACTATAGTCTTCTACTTGTCACTGTGGCTTTGTTGCACACAGTACACCAGGTGTTATTGTCCACTCGTGGAAACATTTGACAGTTGACCCTCAACAACTCAAGGGAAACGGCTCAGTGTATTTTTACGTCTGTCTAAAAATTTGCTAAGCGCTTGCAGACATCGTTAGACGCATTCGTGGGCATAGAAATTAAGCCCCTGTTTATTTTACTGATTTTTTTTTGTCATCCATATATAACTATCGCCCGGTTCACACTCCACCCACATCTATTGAACAAGTGAAGAGGCTCATCCCTTGTTCCTTGTTTAGGATGTGGTTTCCGGCTTTCTCTTTTCCAATCTTTTCACTCTTTTCCTTTTTTTTTTTAATTGGAGTAGATAGACTAAACTATCGCCCTGTTCATACTCCACCCTCATCTATTGAACAGGTGAAGAGGCTCATCCCTTGTTCCCTGTTTAGGATGTGGTTTCCGGCTTTCTCTTTTCCAATCTTTTCACTCTTTTCCTTTTTTTTTTTCAATTGGAGTAGATAGACTAAACTATCGCCCTGTTCATACTCCACCCTCATCTATTGAACAGGTGAAGAGGCTCATCCCTTCTTCCCTGTTTAGGATGTGGTTTCAGGCTTTCTCTTTTCCAATCTTTTCACTCTTTTCCTTTTTTTTTCAATTGGAGTAGATAGACTAAACTATCGCCCTGTTCATACTCCACCCTCATCTATTGAACAGGTGAAGAGGCTCATCCCTTGTTCCCTGTTTAGGATGTGGTTTCCGGCTTTCTCTTTTCCAATCTTTTCACACTTTTCCTTTTTTTTTTTTTTCAATTGGAGTAGATAGACTAAACTATCGCCCGGTTCACACTCCACCCACGTCTATTGAACAGGTGAAGAGGCTCATCCCTTGTTCCCTGTTTAGGATGTGGTTTCCGGCTTTCTCTTTTCCAATCTTTTCACACTTTTCCTTTTTTTTTTTTTTCAATTGGAGTAGATAGACTAAACTATCGCCCGGTTCACACTCCACCCACGTCTATTGAAGAGGTGAAGAGGCTCATCCCTTGTTCCCTGTTTAGGATGTGGTTTCCAGCTTTCTCTTTTCCAATCTTTTCATTCTTACGTAGCCCCCTGCGCTTCAGTGGTGTTACCGCCTTGCTCGGAGTGATATGATTAAAAAAATATATAAGGTGTATCGAAATTATTTTACAAAGTATGGGAACGAGTTCCTCGCACCAAATCAAGACCAAATGTCCATTTACACGTATGTCCGTAAATCCTTCGTTTTTCACAACAGATTTAAATTGGCTGTCCAGGGGAACAGACTATATTTGTCATTCGTGTACATTTGTGGCTTGTCTCTCTTCAACGTTTATCGTGTATAATAATAGTGAGTTAACTGAGAAAGTGTTCTGTTTATCAGCCGCAGGATATTCATATCGTGATCAGGTAGACGGCCGCGCGAATCACAATGAACACGAGGCAGCACGGCTGTATCAGATTGCGTTTCCAGACGAAAGGTTAACCGCGTTATCAAACCTTTACTGCTGATTATCGTTGCAGAGGATGTGCGTTGTGGTGCATTGGATATCGGCTCGGAACGAGAAATCGGGGAGCCGATTTCGAATTCCAGCTGAATTCATTGAATTCACTTACGCGCAAATACCCTTGGGAAAGGTATTAATCCGCCTATTCCTTCCAGTTATTGGCTAAATAACAGGACAGATTGGGTTCTATAGCCTTGATCGGCAATCAGTCTACCGCAGAAACCAATGCCAACCTACTGCGGGATAATATTCTGCCCAGTCAGTCATGTCTCTTTCGAGATATGATCGCCCAAGCGTGTATCACGTATGGCACTTAACTGACTGATCGTTGTATTGCTGAGACGGGATCCCTGCTATTAATTATGGCTCAAGAAAGACTCGTCTTCATGACCTCGAAGAACACGTTCAACAGGCTGCCGATGACGATCCAGGTGTTAGCACGCATCATGTGGCATTTCGGTCCCTGATCACTCACCCCGAGAGAACATTTGCCGATGGTTTATTGCACAAACTGTCTATCTGATGTTTGTCGTTTCAGTCTTGTTACTCATGAGGTAACATTTGGAAGAGATGGACTAACAAATTTCTTCTTCTGTGCGCTGTCTTTTCAGGATGTAGGCGATCATTGCTTTCCACGTCTCCCTATCCCTGGTGGCTCTTCTCCTGTTACATCATGCAACCCTCGTTCCATCATCCACCTGATTGAGTCCTACAAATATGTTATCCGTTGCTTTCCCTTGTCTCTTTTTCCCTCTATCTAGCCTATTAGTATCAGGTTCTCCAGGCCCTCCTTCCTCATTGCATGTCCCAGGAACTTCAGATGTTTCTACCTGATGCTCAGTAATAATTTCCTTCTTGATTCCATTATTTTGAAAACCTCATTATTGCTCACATGCTCGATCCATTATATTCGCAACATCCTTCTCTAGAACCACATTTCAGTTCTCTCATGTCTTTCCTTCATCTTTGATGATAATGCACACAACAAAATTTTTTGAGGATTGGAATCTCCATGGTACGATAGAGGCTAGACACCAGCATCATTATACGATGTATGTGTGTGTTGGAATTGTAGGTGACAGTCTGGTATGTCCATATTTTCTTCTTTCACATTATACAGTAACTGTATACAAGGAATTTATTGATAATACGCTTTCAGACTTGTTAGAGGATGTACCCTTGCTAATCCGAACATGCATGCGGTGCATGAATGATGGAGCACCAGCACATTTCACTTATATAGTTCGCGATGTCTGGCTGACATCTACCACAAAAGATGGATCAGTCAGTTAAGTACCATATGCGATACACGCTTGGGCGATCATGTTTTGAGAGTGACATGACTGACTGGGCAGACGATTATCCCACAGTAGGTTGCCATATGTTTACGAGCTAGATTGGTTACCAGCCAAGGCTACAGAAACCAACCTGTCCTGTTATTTAACCCATACCTGGAGAAAAGAGATGGATGAACCTTTCCCAAGGGTATTTGCACGCAAATGAATGCAAGGAATCCAGCTGGAATTCGAACACGGCTCCATGATTTCTCATTCCGAGCCGATATCCTCTGCACCACAACGCACATCCTAAAAAGATGGATAGATAGAGAAAAACCTGTTCTATGGTTTCCTTCTCCCGACCGAAATTTTTTGAATTTTTACTTGTGTAGCTACATTAAGCAATTAATTTATGCAGCAGATATTAATAATACAGAGACTTTTATTAATGTTGCGGGGGGTGACTGCGAAACTAAACGACACAGTCAATGATCTGGCGGGTTAATGGGTGTGTAGGATCCAGCGGATGACATTTTGAAAATTTGTTCTGAGTTGCTGTGTTGAGATACAATTCTGGCCTTTTGGACATATGTTCATATGTATATTTTACATTGGTTTGGTGTCAGGAATCCGCCCCCAAAGTTTGGAAATGTATTTTTGGGATTCTATCTTGGATTGTATATTTAACAGCGTCTACCGTAAACTTGCGTTGTGGTACAGTGGATATCGGCACGGAACGAGAAACCGGTGAGCCGAGTTCGAATTCCAGTTGAATCCATTGTATTCACTTACGCTCAAATACCCTTGGGAAAGGTATTAATCCGTCTCTTCCTTCCAGTTATGAGTTAAATAGCAGGACAGATTGGGTTCTATAGCCTTGGTCGGCAACCAGTCTACCGCAGAAAGCAATGGCAACCTACTGCGGGATAATGTTCTGCCCAGTCAGTCATGTCTCTTTCGAGACATGATCGCCTAAGCGTGTATCACGTATGGCACTTAAGTAACTGACTGACTTTAAACTTTAAACTTAATAACAAAAAAAAAAAAGAATCTGTGAACCTATACAGTGTGTCCATAAAGTTTAAATGCATTTTTGAAAAATTATAACTTTATTTGTATTTTTGATAGATATAATTTGTAAAAAGCAGTAGAAAGAAGTAATTATATATTTGTTAAGGTTTTATTGAAATTTTGTTTAAGTTTTCACGTGTCCTCCATCATTAGCAATACAAAGGGTAATACTATTTTGCATTTCACGAAAAATATTTGCCAACTGATTTACAGTAATGCCTGAAATCACATTAGTTGTTTTAGCTTTAAAATCTTCTAATGAACTAGGTTTCGTTGCGTACACAGTTGTTTTCACATGTTCCCTAAAACATATGTAATAGGGTCAAATCTGTCAAAATTGGAGGCCAATAAAATGGTCCATCCATTCCGATCCATCTGTTAGGAAATTCCTGATTTAGAAACTGTCTAACACGCGGAGCAAAGTGACAGGGAGCGCCATCTTGTTGAAACATTAAGCTTTATAAGATTTTTTACACATTATTTCTATCACAAATACAAATAAAGTTATAATTTTTAAAGTGCATACGGATTTTATGGACACCCTGTATATTGTAAAAAGAGGTACATTAAACTTTATAACATTATTTATAGATTTTTTATATCACAATTTTTTTTTTTTTTTTTTTTTATAAGCGTTTCACCCCGAGCAAGGCATGTCACTGCCACTACTGTGCAGGGGGCTACGTAGAGAGGAGAAAGGCTGGTTAAATATAGGACATAACAGAGGGTGGGTGATAGGCGGGTGAGGATACCGAGAATGAGGGTTGGGTAGATGAGAGTGTTGTGAGAATAGTTGGGAGTTAGTGTGATAGGAGGTGTCTATTGACCCTACATTTAAACACCTGGAGATTGTAACTGTCGGGAAAGCAGACTTGTGGAAGGGAGTTCCACAGGCGGGAAGCGCGAGAAAAGAAGCTGTTGGAGTAGAATTTACGGTTACATCTTATTTGTTTAACTGTAAAAGGGTGGGACCTAGTTGCTAATCTAGTATCTCGTGTAAATTCGTGCTTGGGCGGCACCAGTGATCTAAGCTCGTCGGAGCAGAAGCCATGAAAGTACTTGTAGAAGAGGCACAGGGAAGCTACATCACGCCGGTGTGAGAGCGGCTGCAGCCGGTCTGCCAAGTTAGTATCAACCACGTTACAGATCCTCCTTTGTATTTTGTCAAGAAGCCCAAGGAGAGCAGCAGGGGCACCCGACCAGATATGGCAGCAATATTCAATACACGGGCGGATGGTAGATTTGTATATGTGCAGAATAGTTTCAGGTGGGAAAAATTTCCGGGCCCTGCACAGAGAGCCGACTTTCATAGCAGCAGATTTGGCAATGGATTCAATATAGTCATTCCATTTGAGGTCCGCCGAGAGTGTAAGGCCAAGGAGGCGTAGTATTTTACTCTCTGGGAGGCTAGCCTGTCCCATGCTAATGGGAGGTAGATGCGATTGTCTATGGTGGTTAGTTGATAACAGCTTTGTTTTGGAGGCATTTAAATTTACCAACCATTTCCTACCCCAGGTCACTACGGATTGGAGGTCCCTTTCCAGTGCGGCAGCGAGGTTCACTTTGTCGTCCAGACCTGGTTTCTGATCGATGCGGGAGTAGATTGTTGTGTCGTCGGCATACATGCCAACTTGGGATCTAATGGTGTCGGGGAGATCATTAATGTAGATCAGAAATAGCGTGGGACCTAGGATAGAACCTTGAGGGACGCCCGCGTTCGTCTGGTAGTTTTGGGAGGCATGCCCATTTAATACCACCTTTAATGTGCGGTTAGAGAGGAAGGACTGGATGAGGTCAAACAGATGTCCAGTTATCCCATAGCTCCGCAGTTTGCACAAGAGGCCAGCATGCCAGACCCTGTCGAATGCTTTGGAGATATCCAAGGCAACGGTTCGGGCTTCACCATTCTTGTCGAGTGCCTGGTATATGTACTCGGTAATGGTCGTTAGCATATCAGCAGTAGACCTGGTGAAGCGAAACCCATACTGTTTGTCAGAGAGAAGCCCGTTGGTCATAAGGTGCTGAATCACCTCGGCGTTGATAATGGCTTCGAAAACTTTGCCAAAGATTGGAAGGAGACTAATAGGACGGTAATTGGCGGGGTCCGAGGGTTCGCCAGAATTCTTAAATATAGGTACTACGCAGGAGGACTTCCAACAGGCAGGAAAGCAGGAAGCAGATAGGCAGAGGTTATAGAGTTTAGAGAGGACAGAGGAGAGTTCTGGGGCACATTTCTTCAGTACTATGACTGGGATTCCGTCACTGCCGCTCGCTTTGTGTGGGTCAAGTTGCGCAATTATCTTGGCGACCAGCGAGGGCGAGATGAGGACGTTATTTAGTTGAGCCTTAGTTCTGGGTGGGAAGTCTGGTGTAGGTATTCCTAACGAGTCCAGTGTCGAATTGGTTGAGAATTTACGGGCAAAGCACTCAGCCTTGTCGGCTGGGGATGTGAGAACTTCAAATTCATTGATTAGTGGGGGTATTGAAGTCTTGTTCCTGCTGAGCACGCTTTTGCAGAGACGCCAGTAATCTTTGGAGCCAAACTTAGAGGATGCTATGCGTTGCCTAATTCTGGTAGCAAACGCCCTCTTGGCTTCGTTCAGTACTTTTTTACACTTGTTCCGTGCTGAGGTGAAAAGGCGCCTGTTTTGGTTCGACGAGCAGCTTCGATAGAGCCGGAAGAAATGGTTCCGGTGGGCAATAGCGGCCGAGCAAGCGGGTGAGAACCAGGGGGACGAATTAGGTTTTAGTTGGAATTTTCTGGCAGGGATAAAAGCATCGATGCCAGCCTTAACCCAAGAGGAGACTTCGGAGGCACAGTCTTCGACAGGAAGATCAAAGACGTTGTTCCAGGGGACGTCGCAGAGGAAGTCCCTGAACGAGTCCCAGTCGGCTCTTTGGTAGCAGTATGATATTCTGCTGGTCTGGTTTTCTTGGGAAGAGTTAGTGCGGATTGATATGTTTACGGAGACTACGGCGTGGTCAGAATTTCCAAGGGGGCAGAGTTGCCTGGTAGTGCAGGAGTCTGGGATGGAAGTAAAACAAAGGTCGAGTAAAGAGTCCCTTCCGTTAGGGTTTTTAGAGAAACGCGTGGGGAAGTCCACCACTTGCGTTAGAGCTTGGGCTATTGAAAAGTGCATGGTGCGGATCCCAGCAAGGTCGGTGGCTGAGTTTTCAAGCCACTTGGTGTGGTGGGCGTTAAAATCGCCAAACACAAATATTTGGGCAGATGGGTGAGAAGAAATGGCCCTGTCGATGTTATTAGAGATGCAATCAAGTAACGTACAGTCAGAGGAGGAGGGGGAGCGGTAGAGGAAGAAGAGATAGCTAACCGAGCTTAGAAGTGAGAGACGGAAGCACATGAAGGAATGATCAAGGGATTCAAGAGATGTGACCCTGGCTAGGGGGAGTTGTTCGCTGACATATACACCAAGCCCATGCATATGGACATTGGAGTCCTTCCTGAAGAGAGGAAGGTAAGCAGGAACGAACAGCTCTGAAGAGGGGATAGAAGGGTCAAGGTTAGTCTCACATATAGCTAAGATATCGGGTGAGTTAGTTAGAAGGAAAGACTCTACACTATTAAAGTTACTGCGAATACCTCGTATATTTGTGAAGGTAACGCAGATAGGTTTGGGCGATTTACGACTAGCTGGTTTAGGCTTGCTATTTTGAATCCCCCCCTCCATCACACTACTGTCTGTTACTGCTTACTTAAGGTAACTTAATCTCTCCAGAACTCTCCAGAACTGTATAGAAGAAACAAAAAATACAAATAAAGTTATAAATTTTAAGTGCGCACGGACTTGATGGATACCCTGTATTTATCTGGATTCTTGTTTTTGTTTTTATGTAAGGAATCAGCCCCAAAGATTGTAAAATTATTTTTGATACGCCAATATATTGCTTTTTTGTGTTTAACCTACAGACAGGCGGTGAGGCATTATATTAAGGCGTGTTGAACGAGTTCTGTGCAAGTGTTGCGTCATAGTTATCATGTATTCAAATGCAAAACGCTCCCACTGACCTATTTACAGAAAATATGTATAGCCACCCGCGGTGAATTGGTTAACAGAGTGGAAGAAATTAATCTTCATGTGATATAAACATCTAATTTGTAGGAAGGAAATCAAAATGTCAGCGACGATAAACAAAACAAAATCATGTAAGATTTTGTGAATTTTTGTAGAAACTTTATTTATTGTAGAACGATTTTTCACAGAGATTTTCGTCAATAAAAGTGACAAGATTGAAAGAAGCGAAGTTGCTTCAGAGAAAGAAAAAAATCGACAATTACGAATTTCCTTTTCACTGGATGATAACAAATTAGTCATTGAACATCTCAACGACGTACTGGCGATTAATTTTGATGGTGAAACCGGGAAGAATGGCGAGGCATTAAAATCATTACATATATACATTCATATATATATATATATATATATATATATATATATATATATACAGACTACCGGCCATAATTATTAGGTCCAGTTCTTTTTTTATAATTTATTTCATACTATTTTTAGTATTTATTGCCAAGTGAATAATTCTAAATAAAAATAGAATGGTTCTTTTGTTAATACTGCCCAATAACTGGTGCATCAAATGAACTGTTTTGGTTTCCAGTTTTTGTGCTCACTTCTCCATGCTAGTCTCTTCTTCTT
Organism: Ascarosepion bandense; assembly: GCA_037127315.1. Lineage (NCBI taxonomy): Eukaryota > Metazoa > Mollusca > Cephalopoda > Sepiida > Sepiidae > Ascarosepion > Ascarosepion bandense. The sequence continues at coordinate 872,252 of JBBBDQ010000863.1, forward strand.
ATTGGCTGGCCAAAGCAAAGGATTCCTGGCTGCCTTGTAAAATTTTGAAAAGTAATAATAACAAAAGAACCATTAGAATTATCCACTTGCCAATAAATACTAAAAATAGTATGAAATACATCATTTTTTTAAAAAATGGGGTGGCCTAATAATTATGGCCTGTAGTGTATATACATTCATATGGGCAGCAGTCACGCCGTTATGCAGGTTTCATTAAAAGCCTATCCGTAACATACTTGTTGACAACACAAATATCATAGCATTATACACATGCAAAAAAAAACATGCTAGAAATAATGGCAACATTTTTAATAAAAAAGAAAAAAACAATCATTTAATAATATTCACTTGTAGCGTAGAGGTGCGTGTTCCTTATCACGTCGGGGTCACCAGTGAAGCGTAGGAAGCTGGTTAATGTTTCTTGGTTCGGCCTTGTGTCAAACTTAACCGAACTCCCTACAGCTTACAAGTTTTATGTTGAATTATCATCAGAAAGCTTTCATCAAAAGATTAGTTGTCAGTTGGAATATGTGGATTGTGGGTAAGAGTGGAATAATGAAATATATATTTTGAATGTTAAAACAGAAATTTATTAAAGGAGGAATAACATAAGTTCTAGAAGTTAATGTTCAATTAGAAACATTATGAAGAAATTATAGGTAGAGTTCGTGTTCAATGATAAAGTTGAGTTAAGTTTCGAGGGTTCGTACAAAATGTTTGTACTAGTAACTGTTGAAAGAGATAAGAAGAAAGAGAAAGAGAACAAGGTGCGACCTGACCTTATCTCCTGGTCGTTTTGAAGTTGGTTACATTTTAGACCTTTCGTCTCTAGGCTCTCATCTGTCGCGCCTGACTGACGCCGAGGTCATTTATGTAGTCCTTTTGAATTTCACCCTGGTTCGCCAAATCCTTCCAAGTTTTACATTGGTTAAAAATCATTTTTAAAACTTACTTGCGAAATCTGGTTTCGACTTTTTCTTTAAGCACATGGTCAATCCTTTTTCTATTTGGGAAAACCAGGATTTCACACATCGTTGTGAATTTTTGTAAAAGTGAAGAAGAGAGTTGATTTAATTAATTTATTATCCGCTGCAAACTACGAACACGCTAACAACGTGTTTACTGTGTTCGGAACATACATTTTGTTACACATAAAATAAAATCCACTCTCGAAAATGTCTAAAAGCATAGCCAACAACGCACGGAGAAACAAAACATTTGGAGAATTTTTATATAATCTAAACACTCCAAAGAAAAATTCATAAGATCACATGAACAAATTACATAAAAATCTTAACCATAATTCGTTGTCTGTCTTTTTTAATAAAAACCGCGTATATATAGATATATATGCAGTGTAGACATAGAAGAATCCAAAGGAGTATCCGCAACATAAAGTGATAGGATAACTCTCTAAGAGAGATCTAAATATAAATGTATATAAATATATATAAAGTAAATATAAGAAAAATTAAGGCAGGCACGTTATTTCATGGTGAATCGGAAGTATGAGCCTATTACAGGCGAACCATCATCAGCTTTTGTCTTTATTTTACAAAGGATTTGTGATTCTCATTCGTGTAAAATCTTTGTAAAATAATTAATTTTTACATATCTATAATGTTTGTTCGTTGATAGATGAATAGAAATCTTTTATATCTAAATGTACAAATGAGGATTCCTCTCTGTTAGTGATGTTGTTGAACCACTTAATTGTTTATTTTGTATTTTTCCATTAGTTTATTTATTGTTTACGCCATGTTATTAAACAGATTTCGTCGACTATTTGTTCCTTTATTTTTCTGATGTAGGATTTTGTGGGATTTATTAGTCTGCATGTTGCTTTATTTATTAAGTTATCTTTATAGATATTTTTTAGTTTAATAAATGATTCAGTTTTTCGTAATTGCTTGATTCTGTTTTCAAATTTTGGTTTGGGGGTTATGTTTTTGGCTTCTTTGTTTATGCTGCTTTCCATGTTATTGTCGCTATTTTTTTATTTTGGTAATTTTTTTGGACGAATGTTTTGTAGTCGTCAGGGTTCATTTTATAATTTTTTCTACATTTGTCAGCTTGTACGTATCTTCTAGATTTGTCGGCTTGCATTTATTAAAAAATATTCAACATAATAGAAAAAAGATTTTCCACACACAATAAACTACAAAACAATTATTACCAAAAAATACAGTCAAAATCAGCTATAGCTGCATGGAAAATATGGAAAAGACAATAACCAAACATAACTTAATAAAATTGATAATAACAATACAAATCAACAAGACAAATTCGCCGTATTTATAGCAAAATTGGTGTTAAAAAATAAGTTTTAAAAATTGGTGTTAGAAAATTGTCAAGTAGGGGAGGGGGATTGTCTATATATATTTAATCATATATTATATATATATATATTATAAAAGCTGTTGTCTGTCAATCATCACAGGCAACCTCTCCTGCCTCCCATAAGCATGGACCTACCGATTCTCCCAGAGAGCCATACATTGCGCCTCCTCGGCCTTACCCTCTCTTCTGATCTCAAATGGAACCACTACATCGAGTCCATAGCTAAATCCACTGCTAAGAAGGTTGGGTCACTGTGTCGGGCCAGGATGTTTTTTCCGCCTGAAACCATCCTGCATATATACAAATCAACCATTCGTCCGTGCATGGAATACTGCTGCCATATATGGTCAGGCGCCCCTGCTGTTCATCTCAGTGTTCTCTACAGGCTTGTCAACAGCTTCTTGCCTCAATTCACTACAAAGTGTAGATCCCGTTCGAGGTCAGCAGCGAGATTGTGTTCGTCCGCTACGAAGTGTTTCTTATTGATACGGGAGTAAATTGTAGTGTCATCTGCGTAGATGCCTACTTGGTACTTCATCTCATCTGGGAGGTCATTGATGAAAATAAGGAAGAGCGGTCATTGATGAAAATAAGGAAGAACGTCGGGCCCAGGATAGAGCTCTGTGGCACACTAGCATTTGTGCTGTAGGATGAAGAGGCATGCCCATTCAACACGACCTTCATTTTGCGGTTATTTAAAAAAGATTGGATTAGATCAAGCAAGCGTCCGGTAATACCGTAACCTCGTAGCTTGCATAGAAGACCAGAGTACCAAACCCTGTCAAAAGTCTTCGAGATGTCCAGAGCAACAGCACGAGCCTCGCCAGACTCATCAAGGGCCTGGAGCATGTACTCCGTAACGGTTGTTAGCATGTCTGCTGTGGACCTGGCAAAGCGGAAGCCATACTGCCTGTCAGAGTAGAGTTTGTGGGCAGTAAGATGTTGAACTATTTCAGCATTAATTATGGCCTCGAACACTTTCCCTAAAATTGGTAGTAGACTGATAGGGCGATAGTTGGATGGGTCCGAGGTTTCACCACAGTTCTTAAATACAGGAACGACTGAAGAGAACTTCCAGCATGCAGGAAAACAGGAAGCAGAAGGGCAGTAGTTATACAACTTAGAGAGGACAGGAGAGAGTTCAGGAACACACCTCTTAAGGACTATCACCGGGATTCCATCACCACCGCTCGCCTTATGGGGATCAAGTTTTGAAATTACTCGGGATACTACTGTCGGGGTAATATATACGTCGTACAGTTTGGCCTCAGTTCTAATAGGGAAGTCGGGTGAGGGTACTCCGTATGAGTCAAATGTGGAGTTGGATGAGAATCTGCGCGCAAAGCACTCAGCTTTGTCCACAGAAGACGTGAGAACCTCATATTCATTGATTAAAGGAGGCATTGAGGATTTGCTATTGTTCAGCACCCGTCAGCATGACCGCCAATAGTCCTTGGATCCGAACTTGCGGTCAGCTATGCGCTGTCGCATTCTCTCAGCAAACAACCACTTGGTGTAAGTCAGGATTCTCTTGCACTCATTACGAGCAGACATGAATAGGCGCCTATTGTGATCAGATACCTGTCTCCGGAATAGTCGGAAGTAATGGTTCTTGTGGGCAATGGCGGCCGAACAGTCCGGAGAGAACCACGGAGAGGAATGAGGTTTTAGGCAATACTTCCTGGTGGGTATGAAGGCATCAATGCTTTTTGGTAGCAGTAGGAGGTCCTATAGGTAGGAGGCTCCTGGTGGGAGTGAGAGTGGAAAGAAATATTGAGAGAGACAACAGTATGGTCGGAGTTGCCGAGAGGACAAAGCTGCGAGATTTGACATGCGTCACGTGCACAGGTAAAACATATACTATTAGCGAGGAATGTCCAGAGGGAGTGCTTGGAAAGCGAGTGGGAAGTCCACCACTTGCGTAAGAGATTAGGAAATAGCAAAGTTCATGGCGTGGATGCCCGCTGGATCACTAATAAGCCACTCAGAGTGATGGGCTTTGAGATCTCCGAATGCAAATATGTGAGCGAATGGGTGGTAGGAAATAGCCTTATCTATGTTGTCAGCAATGCTATCTAGAAGGGAGCAGTCAGGAGAGGAGGGAGAACGGTAAAGAGACAGACGGAGACATACATATTGGTGGTCAGTAGATTCGAGTGAAGTCACCCTAGCTATAGGGAGGTATTCACTAACGTAAACCCCCAGCCCATGCATGTGGACAGTGGAATCCTTCCTTAAGAGGGGAAGATAACCAGGGATGGAGAAGTCAGAAACGGGAATTGATGAGTTAAGGTTAGTCTCACAGAGCGCTGGGATGTCAGTGGAATTTTTGTGGAGGAAAGCTTCTACGCTAGGAAAGTTAGTACGAATGCTCCGGATATTAGTAAAAGAAGAGTTAAGGGGTTTTGATGGTTTGATTTTGACACCTCCTAACACACTAACTCGCATCAATTCTCTCGAACACTCTTCCCATCTACCCAACCCTCATCCTCGGTATCCTTACCCATCTATCACACACCAGATGTGGCAGCAGTATTCATTAGACGGGCGGATGGTAGATTTATATATGTGCAGGATAGATTCAGACGGAAAAAAACTTCCGGGCCCTGCACAGAGAACCGACTTTCACGATCTTTTGGTGAGCAATGATTGACAACGTCCTGAAGGGACATGGCACATAGAAGAAGATGAAGCAGAAAAAAGAAGAATAAGAAAAAGAAATATAAGATGTGATAGTAGTAATAGAAGAAGAAGAAGAAGAAGAAGAAGAAGAAGAAGAAGAAGAAGAAGAAGAAGAAGAAGAAGTTTATTCATCTTTTCATTTATGGGATAGGTTTTCCTTTTCATTTTTAATATCAGTAGCTCTTTGTTTCTTAGTGGCTTTATCACCTTCTGGAGAACAATGATCGTCAACGTCTTGAAAGGACACGGCATATAGAAGAAGAAGAAGAAGAAGAAGAAGAAGAAGAAGAAGAAGAAGAAGAAGAAAGGTTTATCTCTTCTTTCGTTGTTTTCCTTTTTAATTTTGATATCAGGATTGTTTTTTTCTTTTTAATTTTAATATCAGTAGCTGTGTTTCTTAATGGTTTTATGATCTTTTGGTGACTAACGATCGTCAACGTCCTGAAGGGACATGGCACATAGAAGAAGAAAAAGGAGAGAAAAGAAGAAGAAGTAAAAAGAAATGATAGTTGTTATAGTAAACAAGAAGAACAAGAAGAAACCTTTTGAAAATTTATTTTTTATAACGAATCAGTTAAAATGAACAAACAATTTGTCAGGCGCTGAACCTCAATCACGTTTTGTCTTGCTGTGGTAGATTTTGTTCATTTGAAATAAATTTATTTTCCGAGGAACAATTTTTTAAAAAACTTCAGACGATTCAAAGAAGAATACACTCAATTCTTTATACAGAATTGCCTCAAGATTGTGAAATCCGCTTTATAACAAAGACTGCGTTCGCGTGGATCTTCAAGTTGCATTCAAGAAAACAGCAAAATTTGAATATCATTTTTAATATATATATATATATATATATATATATATATATATATATATATATATATATATATATATATAAGCAAATTTTACCCCAAGCAAAGCAGGAATGCCACTAAGACAAAAAAAGGTTACTAGGTATGGAAGAATTAGAAACGAGTAATGTTACTGCTAAAGGGCATGAAGAATACAAAAGTCAACAAGAAGACATTACATAGCGACTGACATCATGTGTATTTGACTCTTTTAAACAAACGTTCCAAATTCAAGAATATATTATGTTTATATCTAAAGCTTCAAGAAATTAATGGATTCCAAGCCTATCTGAAAAAACCATAGATATTGATATAACTAAGAGTATAAAAATTCTAGTTTCTTGATGTAGAAATAATATGATAATCTATATTTGTAATTGTGTGTATGTGTTTGTCCAGTTGCTTCTTTTTCGCATGTTAAATGTTTATGTTACAAATTCAAGAAGACATTATGCTTCCAAATTCATTTTGGTGATCAATGATTGTCAACGTCCTGAAGAGACATGCCACATAGAAGAAGAAGAAGAAGAAGAAGAAGAAGAAATATAAGATGTGACAGTAGTAATAATAAAGAAGAAGAGGAAGTTGAAGAAACCTGTTGAAACTTTATTTTTTTATAACGCATCAGTTAAAATGAACAAACAATTTGTCAGGCGCTGAACCTCAATCACGTTTTGTCTTGCTGCGGTAGATTTTGTTCATTTGAAATAAATTTATTTTCCGAGGAACAATTTTTTAAAAAACTTCAGACGATTCAAAGAAGAATACACTCAATTCTTTATACAGAATTGCCTCAAGATTATGAAATCCGCTTTATAACAAAGTCTGCGTTCGCATGGATCTTCAAGTTGCATTCAAGAAAACACCAAAATTTGAATATCATTTTTTTCTTATATTTCTCATATATATATATATATATATATATATATATATATATATATATATATATATGAGAGTTTTACCCCAAGCAAGGTAGTAATGCCACTAAGACAAAAAAAAGGTTACTGGGTGTGGAAGAATTAGAAACGAGTAATGTTACTGCTAAAGGGCGGGGAAAAAATAGAAGAATCAACAGGAAGACATTACATAGCGACTGACATCACGTTTATTTGACTCTTTTAAACAAACGTTCCAAATTCAAGAAGGCATTATGCTTCTATTCGAAGGTTCAAGAAATTAACAGATTCCAAGCCTACCTGAAAAACCTTAAATATTGATATATGTAAGAATATAAAAAATCTACTTCGTTTAAGCAGGAATAATATGATAATCTATATTTGTAATTGTGTGCCTGTGTGTGTCTAGTTGCTTCTTTTTCGCATGTTAAATAGGGCATAGTTTTTACGTAAATACCTTTTGATTTAGATAGATACATTAGATTATTTAAATGTATAATAACGGTATCCAACAAGAGAAAATTTCTCCAATAACCCCATTATTAAATCATAAAGGTTGTTTAAAAGACTTGAATGCAAGTGATGTTTAATTGACCAATGAAAATCAAACAACACAATACCAAAATGTCTTCCTTCTATTTTAGCCATATCTCAGTCTCTAACAAAGATTTAACAGAAGCGAAACATGTTAGATTCATAAACATTTCCTATTTCTTCTTTATCTTATCATTTTGTTTAATTCCATTCCATATTTAATCTATACCTGATGCAAATTCATCACGCTGATTGAGCACTATGGAGTAAATGATAGACTTTAAAAACAGTAGCTGCTCACGCATTTACGCATCGTTCATTATGCTTGTATGAGTATAAAAATTCTAATTTGTGTATGTAGAAATGATTGATGTGCGTTGTGGTACAGTGGATATCGGCTCGGAACGAGTTCGAATTCCAGTTGAATCCATTGTATTCACTTACGCGCAAATACCCTTGGGAAAGGTACTAATCCGTCTCTTCCTTCCAGTTATGGGTTAAATAGCAGGACAGACTGGGTTCCATAGCTCTTGGTCGGCAACCAGTCTACCGCAGAAAGCAATGGCAACCTACTGCGGGATAATCTTCTGATGATCGCGTATGGCACTTAACTGACTGATATGCGCCTCTGTGTGTGATAGGCATTATGTTTGTGAGTTTATTTGGGAAAGTTTTTACGTACACATCGTTTTAGAGCAGGTGTCGGCAACCTTTTGGAGAGTGAGGGCTAAAATGCTATGTACAATCATGGAAAAGGGACAAACAGCTATGGCTCCAGTGTCATGGAGAAGAACCATGTTATAAAATGTGTGAATTAATTTTCTATGTGTTTGAAGAAAGAAAGGATTCAATATAATTTAATATCTGATGTGAATTTTATTAAAAAAGTATTGCATCTTAAAAATGAATGTTTCATAAATCAGTACTGAAAAAAAATTCCATTAAAATCGGTTGAAAACACTATTTTATATTAGTTGAAAAGTGCCCGCTCACGAAAAAAAAAATTTCACAGAAAAAGTAAAAGTGAGGTCGTACACTAATTTTGGCGATCACTACAAATAAAAAATAAAAGTAAAACACATTCTCCAGGTAGACATAAATAAATTTTATAACTTCAACGCTATATATTCAGGCTATCACCTGTCACTTTGGTTTGGTTTACCTATATTTATATCTTGTCCAGAGTAAGGTAGCGGGCCGGACAAGATTCACTTGAGGGCCGACCGATGTTTTAGAGGAACATGCATTAGATTCTGTAAGAATAGATTTAATAATGTTTGGTGATGTAATATGATTTTACGTGTGTTTATAGTTAGTGATATTGCTATTATTAGCCCTTAAACTACGTTCTCCGTAGAGAATTCCGTTCTTTTTCATTTTGGGTTGCATTGCTAAAATGAAGGTTATGACCAGTTTTGTTCCAATGTATTTCAAGATAGTTTAAATGTTTGTCTAAACATAAATCTCTTTGGTGCTCGTAGATACGGGCGTTTAAATCACGTGATGTCTCACCGATACAAACTCTTTTACAAATATTTTATTTAATAAGTACCAGCATTTTAGTTAGAGTTCAACTTATATTTTTACTTAATTATATCTCGATTTTTTTAAATATGCGGTAAAGATCGTTGAATTAGGATATCTAAACAATAATGTCTAAGTCAAAATAAGGACTATATTAAGAAAATATTCGGTCTTTTACCATTCACAGATCATTTCATTCTCAACGTTAGAAAAAAGCTAACAAAATTTACAAAACACCGCCAATAGCTCTTCTAAGAAAAAAACAACACAAAATTCATAATCCTACAACCTAAGAATCATTCTACTCAACTTGAAAAAAATATAGTCATTCCTAACTCTTTTACCGCCACATCCAAGACAATCGGAGATATTGTTGTGCGGAAATATTTAGCATAGACCTGATTTTAAGTGAAGTTACTGGAACTAATCAACGTCGATATCCACTGGGCTATGTGTTCTTGAGTACATGTGTTTTCACTAAGCTTCGAAGATAGCATGAAGTTGCTCAGTGACACATTTTCGTGCTTATTAGTGCCCTATCTCCATCTCGATATCGAGCACTTTAATATATATATATATATATATATATATATATATATATATATATATGTGTGTGTGTGTGTGTGTGTGTGTGTATGTATGTATGTATGTATGTATGTATGTATGTATTAAAGCCTTATCTACATTAAAAATATCGTAGTTTTAATTCATTTTTAATTTTAATATACGGAGCAGATTTTCGGAAAAATGGTCAAGTAATTAAAAAAGTTACATGATTTACATTCCACAATGACTCCTGCATTTAACTAATAAATAAAAATTGGTAAAGATAATGTATTTCTAGAAATTTGATACAATTAATTGGAGTGTGTGTGGGGGGGTAACAGATCTAAAAATATACTTTTACCAAGATTTTCTTAAAATAATAATTGCATAAATATTTTTATTCATTTGTGAATAAATCCTGAAAGTTTCATTAAATCAGACAATTAGTTGATTTTTGCAAGAATTTTCAAATTAATGTGTCTTTCAACTCCCAAAAAGACTTGCGTAATATGACGTTTTGCTTAATAGTCACATTACGCAAATATAGCGTTAACCGCTGACGGAAAACAGAAAAAAGAAATTTCAATTGAAATTTCGAACGTGTTAGAAAGGATTAAAAAATTAAGAAACATAATGAAAATAAAATTTAATATTTCCTATTCACAATAGCATAGACATTTTAATGATAAAACTTTGTTTTTATGAAGTTTGAGTACTTTTAACATCATGCTATTCTGCTTTTTAGGCAATTGAGCGAAGGTACCTAGTTTTTGGTCATAATTAAATTAGACTAGTACACAGAGGTATTGAATTGTGCTCAATACAATTATATTGTAGAACTTTTGAATATTTTTATTTTGAAATGAGCTACTTCAC